>JAZHYW010012717.1:152689-177762 GCA_037355805.1 Ixodes ricinus | reverse complement strand
AGGCTACGCACTGCGGAACACGAGAGCACCAACGAGACCCCTTTTTATTGTGCCACGGCCGCGACCCACGACTACCCAACGAGATCCTCGACGCGCCCAGAGTGCCAAACTACGGTAGTCTAAACGACTTCAAATCCGAGTTGGCGTTACGGCTACAGGCGGCTCACGATCTCGCTGGCGAGGCTCACAGGAGAGACGGAAAACCCTATATGATCACGGATCACGAAATCCAGACTTTCGAGAGGGGGATCGCGTCTACCTGGACGTGCGCTATCCAGGAAGGTGCCTATCGCAAAAGTTGGGACCTAAATGGAGGGGCCCGTACCAGGTAGTTAAGCTCGCTACGCCGGACACGATAAGGGTTAAAGAGCTGGGTACCGGAGCCGAGAGTACAGTGCATGTAAACCGGCTGAAGCTTGCTAACGACGACGCTCGTCCGGCCTCCTCTGGCGCCCCTTTGGCTGACAGTTTTCCAGCCCCTTCCTGCACTGCCTCAGACGACAGTCCGCCTCGGTCGACGACAGACGGCACAGACAACATTCGGGGGGAATCGGGGTTCGATATACCTCCCGAAACTTGGGAGATGCTCGAAGAAGCTCTGGCTCCACCGATGCTAGAGGTCCCGGGTGCTGCCTCGCGACCAGAGATTGAGACTGTAGGTGTCCCTCCTCCTTCGAGCGGAGAGATTGTGGTTGAAAAAGAAATCTGGGAGATGTGCTACGCTTCCGGTGGCGACCCCGTGGCCGTGCACCTTTGAGGGAGAAAGTTATTGGCTTGTCTTTTTGCGTATGCATCTGCCTGGTTGTATAAATTCTTGAGCGTTCACATTGATGTAAACTCTTGAATTGGAGGAGGGCTTGGAGTGGTTAGGGTGAACTCTTAAAATGGATGCTCAAAATTGTATTAAACGTCGTTCAAAAAAAAAAAAAAAGTTGGGGCGAGTGTGACGATCGGGAGTTCTAAGAGGGCCGGTGGTTCGCGAAGCCGGGGTGTGACATTCACGTATTCCGAGAATGACTGCCTCGCGGGGCCGGGGTGTGGCACAACAGGAAACAGCGCGCCTGCAACCTCGGAGGGACCATCCGGGTTTTCCCGCATTCCGTGCCCGTCGGGAACAATGGGAGAATGGACGGAAAGGAGAAGGAGAGAGAGAAAGGGCACTCAACGGCCGTCGGTGGGATTTCGGGGGAAGGCAGTTGGACGGGCGCGTCGATTGACTTTGGACGCGTAATCAGCGGCCAGCGGAAATAAGACAAAGAAGGAATGCCGTGCTGAGTCCCTGGGCGGAAACAACATTCGACGAACGCCTTCCACGCGACTGCCACGACTCATCGCCAGCCAACCCGGACTCTACACGGGAGCCCCGGTCTGCCTGCCACTCGGTAGTCCTGAACCTCGAAGGCACGTCGTCAACGCAAGAGCCCGGACTCTACACGGGAGCCCCGGTCTGCCTGTCGTCAACGAGCACGTCGTCAACAAAGCGTGAGCCCCTGAGTCAACGACGCTCCCTCCAATTTCTTACAATTAAACTTGTTGTATCTGCTCGCCGGTCTCCTCACTCGCTCTCGCCCAAAAGGAACCCCGGGACCAGAGTTGGGGTACCAACCGGCACACTGCCAACGAGAACCAAAAAGCGATAGCAGACGATAGAGTCGAAACGACCTCATCTCCTGAGCTTCTGGGCGTTGCCACTACGCGGCATCGATTTCGCTAGAGTCACCATTAGGTAGACCAAACAATCTCACAAACTATCTCGGGTCTTGAAGCTGGTTTATACCGCATTCCTGCAGACCTTGAGTATATTAATGCGAAAGCATTAACTGTTCCATCGAGCGCAGTCGGAAGTTTCTAACCGCGAAAAACGGCTCCTAAATTCCCTCCCTCAGCGAAACGGCAGTAAAAATGGCTGCGAAGCGTTATAGTTCCAAGGAACGCCACCCCACAGAGAAGCCCTTGTTGAGGAAGTCGAAGAGAAGAAAGAAGAAAGCACGAAAGATTGAAGACTGATCGAGACTTTAGAAGGAGGAAGATGAGGGTGTTGTTCTTTTTACCATTAAACCCAACGGTCGCATAGACCTTTTGATGCTAAAGTCCACCGTCACACTGATAGATCTTTACGAATTCCACATGGTGCCGAAACCCGGGAGAAGCTTCAAGTCATCGTATCGTGCTCAACAAGACGCTGCGAGGGCAAGTGAAACGGAAATCTTATTGTCAGCGGAGCCTTGACCACAAAAAGCAAAACGACGGAAGCATTACGACCGGGAGAAGTAACGCGAAGATAAACTCTTCGGCTTAGAGATCTACAAGGTTGGAAACGGCATCAGCTGACCACTGACCTCACATATAGCCATGGATCGGTTGAAAGCCAAGCGTTCAGCCCGACGAGCCCAGAACACGTGGCTGATTAACGACGCCGACACGATCTTGAACGATCCACAGACAGACGTAGGCAGGCTCCACGCGGTCAAGGATCGGCTGACTGCCAGCAACATCGAACTAGACCGAATCAACGAGGAGCTGGAGCCACTATTGCCAACGACGGAGCTAGGAAATGAGTACGCTTCGGTAGCCGAATACCAAGACCACGCCATCAGTGTTCTCGCAGAGCTGCGATACAAGATCGAACACCTGGAGATTGCCAGACGTAACCCTGTTTCTTCTTCAACGGCCCCACTACAAGGCGCTTGTGAAAGTATCGCCCCAGTGAGTGGTCCAAGATTGCCGAAACTGGACATAACCATTTTTAAGGCGACATCAGCTACTGGCGCACTTTCTATACGAGACGTCTAACTTCATCATGAATGATGCGGGCATGAACTTGAGAAAATGGGCCTCAAACGACAAGCACGTGCAGCGCATAATGAACGAAGCGGAAGCAGATGCGGTACCGGCAGACAGGAACCTTAGGCTGTCCAGAGTCTCAAAGGTGCTGGGAATGATTTGGGACAAGGACAGTGACAGTTTCAAGTTTTCGGTAGACTCTCCTACATCGTTCCTTCAGACAAAAGTGGACACCAAGCGTTCCATTCTGCAAGCTGCGTCAAGAATATTTGATCCCATGGGATTCATTGCACCTTTCACTATACGAGCTAAGCTCCTCTTCCAGAAACTATGGAAACTGGGAGTGAACTGGGATGAAGAACTACCTGAGGAACTATATGTCGAATGGTCCAACTGGTGCAGAGACATTCCTGAAAATCTACGCAGTACATGTGCCAAGGCACATTAAGAATGGACTAAAGAAACCGTTTAAAGAAGTCCAGTTGCACATATTCGTGGACGCCAGCACGCAGGCATATGGAGCATGCGCCTATCTCAGAATCGAAGATAACAGCGGGCACGTTGAGACTACCTTAGTTACCGCAAAGTCAAGAGTGGCGCCTCTTAAGGTATTGTCTTTGCCACGATTGGAGCTCATGGGAGCCGCAATTGGAACGAGGCTGCTGGAATACCTTGGTTGTACGTACACAGAGGTCAAAGAAACATACACCATGTGGACTGACTCGACAGTTGTGCTAAGTTGGATAAGAGGTCCGGCGACCAGGTGGAAGCCATTTGTCAAACACCGCGTTCTAGAAATTCAAACTAAGAGCGTGCCAGAGAAATGGAGACATTGCCCGGGAGAGACTAACCCAGCGGACCTACTGACAAGAGGAGAATCTCCATCGATTCTTCGCGATAGCTGTCTGTGGTGGGAAGGGCCGAAATGGCTCATTTCTGGAGCAGATGACTGGCCGGAAACCCCACATCAATTAGGGGAACTCAATGAGCTCGAAAGAAATGAGTTGAAACCTACCCAGGTGTACCTGCAAACAGAAGGTCAAGAAACGGCCGCACTTTTTGATTTAAAGAAGTACAACGGGTATCAGAAGGTACTTAGAATAACAGCCTGGGTGATGAGGTTTGCGCGTAACAGCAGTTCTAAAGAAAATAGACAAGTCGGCCAATTGGAAGCCGTAGAATATGCTGCAGCAGAACGATATTGGATAAAGCAAGCTCAAGGACAAGCCTTTTCAAGGGAGATTCAGTTGCTTTCTAGCAATCAGGACATTGAGCCGGCCTCTCCTCTTTCAGATCTGCACCCATTTCTGGACCACGATAATACACTCAAGGTAACAGGACGGCTGCAACAATTCCACGCCCCTTGCTCCGTGACACAGCCGATCATATTACCGAACGATCATCGTCTGACTGAGCTGATTATTACGGATGCTCATTATCAAGTCGGCCATGAAGGAGTATCTAGCACAATGGCCACCCTCCGACAGCGATTTTGGATACCTCGAGCACGACAGGTAATTAAGAAGACTATCCGAAACTGTCTTCTATGTTCGAGGTTTCGCACGAAGCCTACACTTGTGCCGTTCGCTCCCCTTCCAGCGGAACGAGTGAATGTTACAAAGCCGTTTGAGATCTCAGGCATTGACTTCGCAGGACCTTTATATGTGAAGGAAGCGAGTGCAGGAACTAACAGCTCTAAGGCGTATATTGTCTTGTTTACGTGCGCGACAACAAGAGCTGTCCATCTGGAGCTCTCGAGTGACCTCTCCACGGAAGCGTTTCTTCTCGCATTTCGAAGGTTCATTTCCCGAAGAGGAATACCAAGTACAATATACTCTGACAATGCTACTTCCTTCAAGAGGGCGTCGGCTGACCTAAGGGTAATTTGGAATTCTCTGAGTCATCCGGACTTATCGTCATACCTCGCTCAACGGAGAATTAGATGGAAATTTATTGTTGAAAGCGCTCCCTGGTGGGGAGGATGGTGGGAGAGGTTAGTTCGCTCAGTAAAGGTAGTTTTAAGGAAAGTTTTGGGAAGAAGCAGTCTCAAGTTTGAAGAGCTAGCAACTGTGCTTGTGGAAGCAGAAGCCATTATTAATTCCCGACCATTAACATACGTTTACTCCGACCTCAAGGAGCCGACACCTGTCAGTCCAGCTCATTTTCTGATTGGACAAAGCCTCATTGTTCTTCCGGAAGTCGGTTCAGACTCTCAACTTCCCAAGTCCATGACTCTACAGGGAATCCACTCGGAGGCTGAGGTATAGACAACTGGTTATGGACCACTTTTGGAATCGGTGGAGTAAAGAGTATATCGTGCAACTGCGATCGGCTCATCAGTACCCAAACGTCAAGGCTGCTTCGTTGAAGTTAAGGCTGCGGTCCCACGGCGGCCATCTTGAACAAGGCGTTAGTTCAACCAATAGATGGCGACACGCACCCGTGGGGTGGCCGAAACATTGGTTCACGGTGGGATGGCTCGAGCACCATCACGTTCCCCTCGTGGCCTTGCTCGCGCCGCTGCCAGCTGTGCTCAGCTGGCTCAATAGCGTGGCCCAGCAAACGAATGTATGCGAGAATTTCAGGCTTTGTATAAATTGTTCTCTGATATAGGGAGATGCGGTTCAGCGGTTGTCACGGGCTTTCGCAATAAATCTTACCAAGAAGGAATCAATTGTTGATTGACGTGTCAATACTCTTTCAATGAAAACTTCTGCAGGGATGCACGCTCAGTAGACTCAATCTTCCAAGACATCAGTGGAAGCGGACGTCAAGTAAACTGCTTCGCAATTTACGGTACTTACCTCACCATTATAATGACGACCGAAAAGTGACATAACGAAATATTGTGTTTCATGGGATCCGGAAGATTTTGTAAAGGTTGTTACATTATAGTTCCCAGAAAACAAACGCCGTTGCAATATTTTCGAAAGTACCGATATAATGTTGTAAGTACAGCTTCGGAGGAGTATGATGAAAACCATCAGAATAAATAGGAAGACGTTTATTTGCAATGAACACGCTATGAATGAACGGCGTTTAGCGACGGCAAGTTATGAGCGTATGGGAATTTATAAGTTCACGTGATTGCTAACTATGGACATGCGGACAATGACGACCTGTTTTGTCGGGAGATGGAGTAGCGGTGATGACCTGATATCGGACGAATCGTGGCAGACGAACAAGCAAGTTTCTTCTCAGCGAATGGTAAGCGTCCAGGGTCAAGCACAGCACGTGGCTACCGACGTTGTCGACGTTTCGAACACTTACCACTTTCGACAAAAGTGCTGGCACATCAGCTAACTTTGTGGAAAGAGTCGAAGGCTTCCTCGAGTCCAGCGCCATCATGAACTGTAACTGAAAACGATCCACTCTTCACTCTGTGGGTGGCGAAACGTATCCGCATCTGCGGAGTCATGGTCGATGCGTACTCTAAGTGGTTGGAAGTTTACACGATGCCTGCCACGACGTAAAAACGCGTCATAGACGTTCTACGCTCTCTTTTCCCTACTTTTGCCCTATCAAAAATACTTTTCTCTGATAACGCGCCAAATCTTGCTTCAAATAAAATAAACAAGCCCCCCCCCCCCCAAAAAAAAAAATGGCATCAGGCATCACATTAGTGCACCATACCATCCTGCAACTAACGGGCAAGCAGAACAGTGGGTGTGCGAAACGAAAAAAGCCCTCTTAATTGAAGCTTACGGAAGAAGCAGTTCAGTGAAGAATCGCCAGGTTCTTGTTCCAGCAGCACGCGACGGTTTCATTTTACACGGTAAAAACACCCGCCGAAACAATATGTTCGGCGGACGAAGAGCCACACCGCTCGATCTCATATGATACTATGGCCATGAATGAAGATCGAGAGACTCCCAGATCGGGAGTAATGGCAGATTATTCGGTCGGACAACTTGTGTACGTGAGGAATTTCAGCGGAAGTCGGGCCTTCCATGTAAAACTTGAGTGAAAAAGGCTCTATGTTGGTTGACAAGAAGGTGTCATCCCTCTGAAGACGTTGGATATCAATGCCCTTGAGTGTAAATATAACGAAATCACAAAACTCTCTTTGTGTATTGTGTAACTGCCCTTGTATTTGGTAGTAGAGGCTATGGTGGTGATTTGGACCTTTCACACCAGGCTCCTATTTCTTATTTTTCGCCTCATACTCCTTTGCGGTTTCAGTAGTCTTCAAGAATCTTTTGGAACGGGGACAATTTACGTCAATGAGGCCATTTGTTCCAAGTAGTCAATCAGGGAATGCTGCTAGAAATCCGTCCTTTATATTAACGAATAAGCCGCACTTCTGCACATTGCAGTTTTCCTGTTCCACGTACAGTTGTAAAGCAGCATCCTCATTGATTCTACCATATTCTGTTGCGGGTGAAGAAAGGTCTTTGGGTACACGATACTTGAAACAAGTCTGGCACTGTACGTTGTGGTTCGACACCCACTAATATCGTCGTCCTTATAGAGCCTGATAATTTAATCATTACTTCGTCACCTCATATTGCTCTTCATCAACAGTAAGTACAATAGGCTACCGCCATATTACAATTCAAGAATTGAAAAATTGAGTCGTTCAGTCCTTCAATATGTTTATTAATTATATAATGTTATTACGTTACATTACCTCGAGACGATCGACGTCCATCGTCGATCTTCAAATACTTATATAAGGGGGGGGGGCGATCGGTGGCCGAGTGCATGTCTAGCGCACACCAGCTCGGAACACGTGGAGCGAAAGCTCGCGCTGCAGAACCCACCCCGCCCCTGCCCGTTTCGATGTGGAAGAGCATCATACCGGCGTATGGTCGTGTATCACTACTGCGTGGTGCACGTTAAAGACCCCAGGTTTGCGGTTGTACCGCACTGGCTAAATTGCTCATGTACACCTGAGACACCAGACGCCCACTAAGGCAGACTAACTTCCGGCTGTATAAACATACACACAACAATTTGCAATTAGACGCACAATCACAAAGAACACAGCGTGTCACCTCTTTTTTTTTACCGTCTTTTTTTTAACCAGCGCAAGCTCGCGCGTTCTCTCTTTTGAGACGGTTAGAACTAACGTTGATTAGAAACAGTCGCACATAAAACCCGCGTTTCTCCTACCCGGCCGCTTCCTCCTCTCATTATGTGTAGGTGGTTAAAACTAAATAAGCTATAATAATGGTGTATTATTCATATTTAGTTTCAGTTTCAGTCAGGGGAAAGGAGGTTCGCGGGAAGTAGGGCCAATAAATGAGCTGCGCTTAGAGTATCGGCACTCTCTTTTTCGACAGTGTTGTGGACGCCGCCATTTTGGTGCTTGTGCAGAGCCAACGGTAGAGCAGGCGCAACTGCCGATCGTCATGATTCAAAATTGCGACTTCCTCAGCATTAGATTCGGTGTTAGGAAGCTCATGTAATATTGCTTTGCTTTGTCGCAAACTGTTTAATGTGGAGGACGGAAAAGCGTTTCTTGTGATTTCAGATACAGCTTCAAATAACTGGACACCATGATTTTAAGCCACAATATGGCCAAGTGTCGCTACTCTGAAGCGTAGCTTATTTAATGACACTATTCATGCCCTTGTTCAAGAAGCTTGTAATACCTGGAGGGTCCATGACGTGAGCCCTGTGGATTCCACAAGCCACTACCTTTTGACACCTGCCTCTTCCTCATTGTTCCCGCTAGTGCCAGTAAATTAGCTATGCTTCAGAGTAACGACACTTGGCCATATTGTGGCTTACAATCATGGTTGCCAGTTATCCGAAGCTTTATCTAAAATCACAGGAAACGCTTTTCCGTCCTCCACGAATGTTTAAACAACCCGCGACAGAGCCTAGCAATATTGTATCAGCTTCCTAGCACCGCATCTAATGCAGAGGATGTTGCACTTTTGGATCATGACGATCGGCAGTTGTGTTTGCTCTGCGCAAGACCCAAAATGGCGGCGCCCAAAACAATTTTGGGGAACGGAGTGCCGATACTTTAAACGCAGCTCATTTAGTGACTCTAGGCATGAAGTGAACTCGGGTGTATTCTTTCCCTCTTCGTCTTTATCGTTTATTGATTTCAATTATATCGAATAATGAACACTTTATATCACGCTACGCTTGTGTAATTATTTCTCTTAGATTTATTAACCTGACCCAGTACTTAAACCGTTCATTTATCGATAGTAAATCTTCAAATATATTTTCTAAATGTGAAGGTGAAACGACACGGAGATTGATGATGATACAGACGCCAACGCCGCCCTCGAAAATTGTTTGAACTTGGAAATCAGCAGTTTTGTCTGCCATCCGCCAGGTAGCACAACAAAACACCCAAACAGTTTTTAATTGTTTTTAAAATTAGCTAAGCTCTACAACTATCAAGAAACCAAAGCAAGATCATTGGGAAAATCTAATACATCGCAATGTATATCTATTCCATAGAATAAATGTTATTAGATGCCAATAAATCTGTTTGATGTCCAAAAAAGATGTGCGTCAAAAACAGGTAAGTTTGAAGGGCTCCCGGAGCGTTATGACTTTGAAAATAAAAAAGCCACCGTCCACCTCTTGGGCAACTATTGTAGTTCTAAATGTTCTAAACGATTTTACCATGGTTTAATTATTTACTCAGCGGCATTTGAATTACGATGACTCGAAGCACAAAAAGTGCTACGTTTGATATAGAATATCTAAACAAAACAATATTACACAACATTAATTTTTTTTCTGCATATTACCAAATATAATCACTACATCTGTAGCTAATTTCATTGCCCTAGCGCTTGCCATTAAAAGTATATTTGTGCTGAAAAATGTCAATTTTAGGGCAATATTTGGAGAGCTGTAAAAAACAAAGTAGTGCAAATACCAAAAAAGTATACCGTTACATTCTGCTCCGACATCATCTTAACAAAACTGCTCTATTGGAACCGTGTTATCTTTAATGAATCGTTCGTAAAACATGAACCAGCGGAGCAAGTGAGGGTCCGCGCCATCATATTCACAACGCTACAAATGCGCATGAACAGTATAAACCAATACATACATAATATCAAATGAAAGAGGATTGCATTGCCTTTCGAATGACATCAATCCCACAAAACAGTGCTTAAAAGGAGATGAGTAATGACCTACCAAAAAGTACCTAAACTGCCACATTCAGTGGGACCGTGGCCTTAAACAGCTTACACTTGTGAATCAGTTGTGGTCGCAAGCTATAAATTGACCAGCTTTGTTTTAAAGATATTCATTTTTATCTCCCATATATGTTTGATGAGGGTGCCAGATAATTGAGGCATACTCAAGTTGAGATCTGACAAGAGCAGTGTAGGCAAGAAGTTTTGTATCTGGTTTTGCTTGGAACAGTGGGTAATTTCTTGTCTTTTCGCGATCGGAGCAATTTCCACAGTCCGCCGCACAACATGACGGGCATAGTCGACCTTCCTCTGTCGCATCCACTGAGTTTCAAAGATTTCTTTTGTCGAGCGATTTCAATCAAGCACGTAATATCAGCTACGGTACAATGTACTGGCAGGGGTGTATCTCGAAACAACCCATTCTGATTTGAACCCTTCTCGTTTGAACCCATTCGCAAAACGCCCTTCGCGTTTTAACCTTTCGCGTTTCAACCCTTTCTCATTTATACCCGTCTCATTTGAACCCATTCTCATTTGAACCCTTCTCGTTCGAACCCATTCCCAAAACGCCCTTCGCGTTTTAACCTTTCGCGTTTCAACCCTTTCTCAAATGAACACGTTCTCATTTGAACACCGTATTTCAAACCAATCGCCTAACGCTTTTTGCGCTTTAACCTTTTCCTATTTATGCCCTTCTCGGTTGAGCCCGCTCTCACTTAAATATTTATTGTTTAATTAAACTCCGTCTCAAAACACGTACGTGGCGTTTCAACCTTTTTATTGTGCTCTTGGAATTTGAACCAGTCTCTTTTTCGGTGTTAAAAATAAATGAATAAAAATATGTTGGCTCTGTTAAAGGGAAACTGAAGCGGTTCTGTATTTGAGAAAAAACACTTCAATGGCCTTCAATTTACCTCCAGGATCAGGAATATCGAGATTATTTTTCAATTTGGCGCACGGAGCCTTCAGAAATTAATTTTTAAAGTACCGCCAAAGCCCCTCCTTCCCGGGGCGTGACGTCACAAAAGGAGTTTTCGGAATCTCTGCTCTCGCGCATCTTCAGCGCCTGCCAAAGCTATGCACGCGCATCTCTTGCTATTTTCAAGAAGGTCAGAAAGAGACGTCACGACTGCCGTCATTGCGGAAAAATATACAACTGGCAAGCTTGCCATTGCACGCGCTGCCCACACGAGCGACACGCGCTTGGCGGCCGAAAGGTCCTTTTATGACGTCACAACAGGTCGGAGATTTTTCGCGTTTTCTCGCTTTTAGTTGCATCTTCAGGGAAAACGAATGTGATATTCAGATTCACGGGATAAAAATACACCAGAATTCACCTCTAACTCGTTTTTTTTCAAGAACTGTTTCAGCTTCCCTTTCTTTAATAACAGTGCCGGCTACTCCATAGCTATTGTTATTTGATTAAAAAAATAACCAGGTCTAAAACAAAACAAGCACACTAACAAACAAAAATTCCGGCAGAGTTGCCATTGCACATATTATTACAATTCTAACATGTTCATCGATCCATTTTCTTGGACTACCTGTGCCAGTGTGCACCGATGCGAACACTTAATGTCATGTTCCACACCAAGGCTAACTGGCGATCGCTTACCGGCCGCACCGGCAGCATCACAAAGCAACAGCCGCGGCGGGTCTCTCGCCTTACTGTGCACCTCGTCGCTCACAAAGCGCCGCCGCCACCACTAAAGAGTCAAGAGCATCACCAGCAGGGAGCGGCCAACGATCCTGTGCCCACCCCGCATGGACCATTTTAACCCTTTTGCATAGCCATCATTGCATTCGAAATATGTTCACAGAAATATTTTATTTTCCATACCGTTACGTTACAAACGATTCGCAAAGCATTATGCCATTCAAATCGTATGGCTAATCGTTAGGCTACTGAACGGCTCTTCTTGAGACGCATAGTACAAAACGTTTTTTGCCGCAGAATCAGTCATCGCACCTCAATGCGATCCCATGCTCGGTAAAGCTTTATTCTAAAGCGTTGTTCTCACAAGATGGTAATTGGTTAAACTTTCTAAGATGACCGCAGCAAAAAAACACGGACCAATCAAAGGCCAGAGAATGCCTTCGCCCTCCTTAGAAAGTCACAAAGGGAGAGATCCTGCCATTGGCAAACGCGCCCTGCGTCAACTTTTTTTTTTTTTTTTTATGCGCGGGTGCGATGATGCGTGGTTTGAGGGCTTTCTGACCAGGCACATATTTTTTTCTTCATTTCAGTCGTGAATCATCGGATGCAAATTATGCTCATCTGGCATGCCCTGTGAGGATATTGAATTATTTACAACCGGTGTCGGAGTGATCGTACAGATCTACGATCATTGTATATTTGCCTATGTGTCGTCCGCCATGCCGTGGATTGGCATGCACTCTAGATGTCATTCTCCACGTAGCATTTCAAGGCATAATAAAGCTTCAGGTGCCTGGACTTCATAATGTCATTGGTTCCTTTATTTCGGTTTCCCGTGAGTGTATGCTGAAATTATTGCTTTTCCCTAGCCTGATCATGTACAAGGTTAAAATGAGAAAAGTAGTCTTGAGAATGGTCAAAAACAGAAAGTATGTTGTTAGTAAGTTTGAAATGAGAAAGTTTAAAATCAGAAGAAAAGTCTTTTTGAGAATGGTCAAAACCAGAAAGTATGTTTTGAAACAATTTGAAAGGAGAAAGGTTCAAATGGAGAAAAGTCGTTTTGAGAATGGTTAAAATGAGAAAAGTCGTTTTGAGAATGGTCAAAACGCGAAAGTTCGTTTTGAGAATGGTTTAAGTGAGAAAGGGAGAAAAGCGAAAGTTGTTTTGCGCAGGGTTCAAATGAGAAGGTGAAAACGAGAAGGTAGAAATGCGAACGGGTTCAAATGAGAACCACCACTGAGAACCACGGCTATTTTTGCGGCATACTGCCACCACCAGCGCTGTCCACCATATTACTATGATGGCTACAGATAATATAACTCTACCAAAAAGATGGACGACCGAGGCCACATTCCTGTGCAAAGGCGGAAGCTCAGCAAACGCGATCCAGCTAATAGTCATAAAAACCAGTACATTGCACATTGCCATGGCATCACTACGTCATACACCCGTCGCCTCTCATTTACCCGAATTTTTGTGTGGTTCAGCAGATAGAAATCTCACGCAGATGGTTCTCCCTAGTGCCACTAAATAAGCTACGTTTTCAGATTAACGACACTTGCCCATATTGTGTCTGAAACTTGTGGTTGCCAGTTATCTGAAGCTTTATTTGAAATCACACGAAACGCTTTTTTGTCCTCCACCAATGTTTAAACAGTTCGCGATAGAGCCAAGCGATATTGCGTGAGCTTCCTAACACCGAATGTAATGCTGAGGAAGTCGCACTTTTGAATCATGACGATCGGCAATTACGTCTGCTCTGCACCAGCACCAAAATGGTGGCGCCCACAACAATGTCGCGGAACAGAGTGCCGATACTCTAAGCGCAGCTCATTTAGTGGCTTTAGTTCTCCCAAATGGCAAAACAAATTTCATCGGTATCAAGCAAAGTGTACGTGGCGTGAGGCGCGTCCGTGCGAGCTCATGAAGAGAACAACTGCTCTAGCTTATGGGCATTTGTTACTAGTGCCGCCATCTCGTTAAACCGATTAAAAATAAATCTAGCGAAAACTGTACTGTCAAATTTATTTATGCAAATACCACGACATTTCGTCCTCCTGTCAGGGATTTAATATTAAGATAGGGGATACTTATAGTACGTACTATCATTCAGTTTTCTCACGTTTATCTTCTATGTAACTTTTAATTTTGGAGTTACCTTAAAATGCGCTCAAAGCTGCCACAAAGGTCATATTTCTTGATTTTACTAAAACATCTCTAGCGCTGTCATGGGAAACTCCAAGGGCCGTAAGACCTTCATTACATCTTCATAAGTAAACTCCAAAAAAATCAATACTCCCGTGCGTTCGTGAAACTGAGGCTTGTGTAGCGAAATTTGCCCAATGAGTGACGAGCGCGTGAATCTAGCCTAGGCCGAGCAGCATCGCGCCCTGGTGGTCCCGCAGTCTGAGGGGATGAACGGCGACGTCCATCACTTCTTGCCACTGCGACGACCAGACTATCGATGCATAACGCCGATCGTCATTCTGATTGGTGAAACTAATTAGCGAGAGGCTAGTAGTTAGTGGTCCCAGTATTCCGCAGTCCATACACAAACCTATAGGGACGTCTTCGACGTGTTGTGACAACATTTTTGTTTTCGGCTTTCGAACTCGATGACAGCAGTCCTCGCTTATTGTACCAAACGGGCAAGAAGTCAGAGTACTGGGTATCGCTCCAAATTCTTACAACCCTTTCAATCTTTCTTTTCTCTGCAGTCGAGTTCAAACCCCTAATGCGGGGCCGAGATTTTCCCCGATTACTTACGAAATCACATCGGTTGTCCTTCGCGTCTTAATATCACGATGCAGCCCTATACAGAGACGGAGTTCTCTTTTTCAATGGGAGTCACTCCCAATGGCCCGTGAGCAAAATGGCGAACAAAGCAAGTAAGAAAACACAAAACATCTTTGCGATGAAAACCGAGAACTCTCAGGTCCCTCTATACAAGCCCACGACAAACACTCGATGACTTTAGGTTTTAAAAGAAACGAAGAAGAAAACTAGACTATAGTTTCGTCTCTCTTTAGGAAGCTTCCAACTTCTGTAAAGAAAGCGCGTAGCATCCGGGTGCCCCGGTTCTCTCTTTCTGGAGCCGATCCCTTTGTTAATCTCCTGTAAACAAAAGGACACTTTTAATGCGAATAGCATTCTTTGGATACTTCAGGCACTTTTCGTCTATGTATCTATCTATCTATCTATCTATCTATCTGGCTATCTAACCTCTTACGCCGCGGGTCGATAAATAAATAAAAAAGACCGGCGCCGGCTGGGATTCGAACCGTTGACCCTTTGATCAGCAGGCAGACGCGCTAACCACAGAGCTATGAAGGCAGTCATTCACCGCACTCTAAACAGTTGTTTATATCTTTACCATAGGACGCGCTTTACAGCGCTGTCACAACTACCGGTGCGCGCGCGTTCCATGCACGAGGGCTCAGCTCCGCTCTCGTGAGGCTGAGCACGGCCGCTAGCTCACCCTCTCCCGCGCTCGGGAGAGGCGCTGCTAGCTCAGCCTCACGAGAGCGGAATGAGCCCTCGTGCATGGAACGCGCGCGCACCGGTAGCTGTGACAGCGCTGTAAGCGCGTCCTATGGTAAAGATATAAACAACCGTTTAGAGTACCGTTAGTTGAGACTAGCTGAGACGCCAGAAAGTCTGGTCGGTACCATTTTGAGTGTTTGTGCGTATGGCGCGTGCTTTGCTCGCCTTCCTAAATGACACAAACGCACGTGCTGGGCTGCGGAGATCGTGCGCAGGGCTGTGAAAGTGTCAACAAATTTAGAATCGCCTCAAGAGTGGGCTGGCGTATCTAGAGTGTGCCGGCCACCTGACGAACGCGCATAACTCCGCACCGTTTGATGCTATTCGCATTAACGTAGATAATCATTCCCAAAGGATGGGTTCTGCTGATTTTTCGGAGGAAAAGCAAAATTGGCCGCAAGGAGTGACTGAGCCACAATAAGCTATCAGGGTCCCGCAAAAGTAGCTCACGCTGCGCAGTGTACTGTATACACTATACAGCAGACTGGTGCGGCGCACGTACAAGTAATCAAAATACCTGTAATAGATTAATTTCTTAAGTAACCATTCGATTACGTTAATTAGGAAGGAATCATAAAAGTGATCCGAATATTTTGAAACTAAATTTACTTGTATCCGTTACATATTTTCCTCCCCTTCCTGCGGCACCCTTTGTTTGTACTAGTTTCCTAGCAAGCAATCCTCTGAGGTCTGCGACAGGAGGATGGTTTACAGAAATGGAATAATTAAGAAGTAGGTATAAATCAGTGATTATAATCCGGCATGGACAGTAATATTCAGCCGTTTTCAAACCGGCAGAAAACTTCTTTGTTTTGAAAATCCGGAGTAATCGGAGCATTATTCGTTACCTTTTCAAGTAACGGCCGATTACTTTTCTTCTCAAGTAATCGAGTAATCTAAGGGAATACTTTTAAGCGAGAAAAATTGTAATTGGTATCCAGTACCTTTTTCGAGCAACGTGTACAACACTGCTATATAGTCCTTGAACGATCCCGGAGTACCGCCTTCTGTAGCGTCCGCTTGGGCGGAAGTGCCGAGCCAATCGTCGGCCATATTGGTGCCCTGGTTCCGGCAAAGAGCGCCGAAAACCGGATGTTGGCCGTGATATGGACCGCGAAAAAGATTCCCGGCGCGTGCGCCCGCCTCGGTAGAGCCGAGTGCTGCGAGCGTAGACGTCGGCCGAAAACCTTAGGCCTCGGCTGGATCATCCCCAAACTTCGGCAGAGAGCGAGAGATCGAGATGCGAGACACAACCGCTCGGAACCGTAGAGCTGGATACATTCAGCATGCAAGTACCTCCATGGCTGTGCATGACGGTATATAATATTAACATCTTCATTTCCCATTTACAATGGTGGAGGCCGAGATAAAAAGCCGCACGGGTCGCCTCACAGTCCATCGTACGAAGGACACAACGAGCAGAGATGAAGTACGTAGCGCACGTTTTGCGCATGGTGCATCGGCGCTGACATCACGCTGATGACGCTCAATTGATGACATCACGCTGATGACGCTTGATGACGTAGTTTTATGGCCATCTCTCGAGGACAACGACACCGACGCCGCATGTATTTCACGTAATGTGACAAGTGATGTCGTCCTAGAGGGCTAGGTCGACTTCTAGGACGACCGCAAGGCCGACGCCAAGGTAATGGGACAAGTGGGGTCGCGCATTGAGCGGCGCGTATCGCGCGATCACGTTTTTGTGGCCGTGTACTCCGATTTTTCGCTCAATGGGACAAGTGAGGCTTTCGCCATAATAACAAAAATACTATCCAGGCCTGCAACAGTATTCGACCTGCCAATTTTCTTCGAACCTTCAGACAGACTTGAAGCTGGACTGGAAATTGCGGCGGTAAGACCAGATAAGCTGGAAAAAGCTGACGCTTGGTTTGAAGTTCCGCCGCCATGTTCAGTCGAACTTCGATCTCGCTTAGAGATGTTTAACTCGCTCACAAAAGCTGTGCCAGGTACAGTCAGGGACAAAAGTCCCCAGGACGCGCGAGCTGCGACTGAAACGCATTGCTCTGCCATCTGCCGGCGGGTCGCGTGGTTTCGAGATCACACAAGAGCGCATGCGCGTCCTACTGTGCCTGCAGACATGTCTGTTTTCCCGGTTTTCCCACTGTTCTGCGGCGCGGCGCCTAACTCGGAAGTTAGCGCGTTGTACCACCTGGGAGATAGGGCTTGCGGCTGACGGGTGTCGGCTACACATTCCGAAACTGTAGATACCGCCTGCGGCATTGCGCCGCCTTTCGCCGTGTCAGTGCACCTTGCTTTAAACCAGTTCAGCTTATAGCTCAGTTGAGCTGCCGTGACTTCTTGCTTTATAGGTGCCATGTCAGGAAGCGCTATCTCCGAGGCGGTGCCACGCGCCCGATTCCGAGTTAGGCGCTGCGCCGCAGAAGAGCTAGAAAACATACATGTTTGCAGGCACAGTAGGACGCGCATGCGCTTTTATGTGATCTCGAAACCAGGCGACCCGCCAGCAGAGGGCCGAGCAATGCGTTTCAGTCGCAGCTTGCGCGTCCTAGAGACTTTTGTCCCCAACTGTACATAGATGTAACATATATCCCCGACAAGTGGCCTATCAAAACGCAGCTTGAAAGTGAGTTGTTGAAGCTTCGAAATTGTAGTAGCTTGGGAGACGTAGCGACACTATAAAGTATTTTCGCTTACAGGAAAGTGTGTACCTTTAACCGTGTAGGCGTTAGAAAGTACCATCTCTTTATCTTTGTAAGAAAACGGTTTTACAATAATTGGCCGATGCTTTTGCCGACTGTGCCTACCGAGGCCTTGCGCTCTTTCGATTGATAAAAGTTCGATTCCTAACCTTCCGAGACACACATCTATAACAGTTTTTTCCTTTAAAAAAAAAAAAAAGATTTGGCTGCCGCGTTTTGTTATGTTCGTCACACAACGCGCCCTGAGCTCCGCTATCTCTGAGACAGCTGAAGCTATTTGTGTCGGAGACACCGCGCTGTTCGTGACGCCGGCCGTTTTCATCGTTGAAAGATCGTTTTCCACCAGTGTAACATGTGTCGTGAGCCCAGCTATCGATTCTTCGGTGGCATGCTGTTTTCTTGTGAATTCACGAAATTCCCCAAGAATATTGTTTTGGCCTGTTTGTAGTGGCTGAATAACATCAAAGGCATTATTAAGACGTTCTTCTTAGGCTTTTGCACATAGACCCAGGGTTAGTTTCGATATCCCCACTGAGGAGCGAAAGTAGGCCACATCTATCGCTGTCGTAAAACGTTCTAATCAAAGCACTAACGACGCTTGAGAGTTCTAAACATTCGAGGTGCAACTCAAAACATTCCCTAGGGCCAGGCAACGAAAAACGACACACCGTGCTTCTTTTAAAGCCAGGGTAATCAAAATACTAACATGTACCGACACCGCAAAATAAAAATTTAGGCATCCTGGTCGAGCAGTTGCTGCCTGGTCACATAACGATTTTGTCAATATAGACCAAAATACTGCCGCACGCACATTGTTCTTTTGGTCTTCGGTTCGACCCTCGGGCGAACGCGCAGAAATCTATCAAGATGGACCCTCTAAAAACAAAACGAGTAGCACATAACTAAATAAAGTAGTACCAGGTCCCAAAGCTCGAAAGATGAGTGGCTCGATTGTTATTTTATTTGTCTATTTCTAACAGCATCTCCGAAGTTTACATCCCCTTCCGCTTTCTAGTTTCGTAACACGAATTCTCAAGCCTAATCTAGGAATTACACGCCGCTTATCTTCCTTAATTCGGCTGTTGTAGTACATTCTACATTTAAAAAAAACGGTGCCGAAATGTGTGTTTGCTGATAAACGGCTTAGTTGACGCGACGTTGGAGTCGGCGGAAGTCAGACGCTCGCACAGCTAGGATTGGGATTGTCTCGTGTCGCTTTTCTAGCATATGGAATACCAACGAAATAAAAAAATATGACCAGACGGCATTGGGGTAAGAACAGGAAAGTATTCGCTCATTCAAGAGGAGCCCTTTTCTGTTTGAATCGGGAGAAAATCCAGACATCTAACCGAGAAAATCGACACACCGCGTGTCAATATGCACACAATGAGTGAAAGTGACGCGAAGAAAGGTGTGCTCGCCGGGACTCCGTGCCCCCTCCCGGAAAGGGACGCAGGTTACCCGGAAGTGGTGAATGTTGATGATGATGATGACGGGAAACGAGAATCTACGATAATTAAAATCATAAAGAAGGGATTAGAAAATTGATGGGTCTGGGAAAGTGCGAAGTCATTCATAAAGGTGGTGGGTAGGCAGTTTTAAAGGAAAACAAAATTGAGGAGGGATATAAGAAATCTGTAGCGTCCACTTTCCCGCAAAGCCCTTGGGGAGTCAATCGCTTTACCCTCGGAGTGAACTCGGCGAATGACGAGACTGATAATGTTTAGACCTAGAGGAAAAGAAGTCTGCGCTGTGACAATCAGCACAGTGATCACATCGTGCGCAGTGACGCAGCACAGACAGTTTTCAAAGATCCTCGTCATTCGCCGAGTCCCCTCCGTAGCAGGCGAAAGCTCACCAAGTGGTTTGTCGGAAAGTAGACCCTCCATATTTCTTGGGCTGTGTTTGTCGGTGACGCGGACCAAGCTCGACCTCCAGCACGCGCTCAGATTGCCTGTGCGCGAGGGTAGAAATCTCGCATTCAAGGCAGAATTTCTAGTGCATGCGTGAGCTGCCGTCCGATATCAACTATGCATCCAATCAAGATGATGATACACGAAATGTTTCCACTATATGTGTTTAGGGTATATACCCGACTTCCCAGTGGACGGTAGCATCGAACGAATTTATTGACTTCGATACGCCCATTTTCTAAACATGCCTCGTGTGTATACAACGGTAACTTTATTATTATTATTCTAGTTATTATTGTGCATTGATTACTGCGCCAGCACAAAGATCGCAATATTTGTCCTGGAATTAATAAACTGATTGATCGGTCTGACTGAATGATTGTTATTATTATTATAGTTTCATTTATATTTAGTAGACGTCAATAAGAGCATGTTCCGGCCTTCCAATGCCTCGGTCGACAAGCTAAGGACAGTCTCTTTGGACAGCTCAGAATCAACCAAACCGACATCGCGTCGCCATGCACTGCACCGAGCTCAATTCTTAACCATCTTGACCCCAATCCTATTACTCGATCGGACTGGGAACTGGAAGAGCGTCCTACATTAAATGTTAACATTTTTTTATAGTTTGTTACGACTAGCGTAGTTTCTATAGAGTTTTGCAGCCCCGCACCGCTACGAGAGGCTTAGTCGTGCCTTTCATTTGAACGCGGTCTTGCGCGAAGGAGACGCCGAACGAAGCCACGCGCAAGTAGCTTGGACAGCGTTAGAGAGGAGAGGGGCACTTTAAGAACAGCTCCTAGTCCGAGTCGTCTTTGTGGCACAGCGGAAGCTTAACAACGTAACACAAAAGCCTTGACGCTGACCATAGCAACGAGCATTTCCTCCGGAAGACGTATCTCGAGAACGACTCCATGCGCAGCCCCGCAGTCAGGAATAGGCAAATGCCGTAAAGAAGTGACACGTAGGCAAACGACTAAAAGAAAACATGTCGACCCGTTGAGAAAAGCGAGGAGTGTGTGTGGAAGGGGGAGAAATCTGTAATCGAAAAAGTAGAACCCTCCGCCGACCTTCCTCGGGTAATACTTTCCTTTATTGATCTCTCGGAGGGCATTTTAACCCGGCTGTCATTCGTTGCGCGGTCGAGAAATTGATGAGTGGCCTCAGTCCCGTCATTAGGGGCCATGAAGAGTGAACGGCGCGAACAATGGCATCTCGAGTAAGGAACGACAAAGGGAGATGACGGAAAGGCTGGTCCGGAACAATTGCCCTCGCAGGCGACTTTGGTCCAACTCAAGTTCCTATACTCCGTTTCACAATACCTTGGCGAACTGTGGAGGCTGCGGCCCCGGCGACCCAATAAGGGTGTCGGAGCAAGGCACGTGATAACACTCCGTGGTCGAGGCCACGGAGGCCTTGTTACCGCCAGAGCAACAGCGCCGTCCACGACAAAAAGTAGTATCAGGGTTCTTTTTCTCTTAACGGCAATTTACCTCGCGCAATTCCGTCTGTATCTAGAATGTATAAACAATAAAGTATAAATATTCACGAATTTATGAGTTTCAATTATAGTTAAACCCAAAAAATGACGCCACATTCGTAGCGTTGTGGCCGTTGGCCATCGATACCATGTAATCGACCGCTTCCACTCAAAACATCGCCCTGGCATTAGCACCCACCCAAAACCTTCCCGCCACAGATTCGCAAAAAAATGAACATATGGTTGTCCAATGAACTGCTCCCGAAGAGCTCGCTACTCTAGGCAGACGGCAATGTTGCGGCGATGGACGTTCATTCGAGATTGGTTGGTTTCGCAGCAGACGACTCGTGGCCAGCAGACGACAGCAGGTTTCTCCGGCCTCGCATTTGGCGCAGTGACACACGCTCCCGTGACGTGGTGTCACGTGCTTCGCTCCGGCGCTCTTATTGGGTCGCGGACGCCGTAGTCTCTACAGTTCGCAAAGTTATCGTGAAATGGAGTATAGGCTCCTTGCACTGACGTCACGTCGCATACTTTTGACTATTATGTAAAAGGAGGAGAGGAAAGCTGTTTTTGTAAGAATTTTAAGTGACAGGTTAATCTTCTATAATCTTCTGGGAGGAGTATAGCGACGTCTGTGCATATCCGGGAGGCACAAAGGAGGATCCTGATAAGAGGGAGCTCCTTCTTCCCCTTTTCTCTGCAGGTCATCGGAGCGCTCCTTCAATGACGTCATGTGCAAGCCACGTATACACGAACTCAAATCTGATACGTCACGGCGCGGTGGTGGCGCGTCGGGCGCACTTCCGGTCTTAGGCTCTAGGCGGAAGTCACGATGCGGAACGTGCATTCCTGTGTTGTTTTTGAAGAAACCAGATAAAAACCTGCCTTCTCGTCAAAATACCGCGACTGGGGCTGTACCAACAGAGTCGGGAGAGGTTCGAAGGTCAGTCTTCATGTGTTTTATTCCTGCTCGGTTCGTCCGAGAACGTGGGTAGGTGCCGCGAAAAATAAAAGCCAGACGCCGTCGCACCACGACTGCTTGTGCGGGAAGCACTTTCGGTTGAAGTGACGGATACTTGTGGTCTTCAGATTTATTTGTTTTGTTTCAACATGAACGCGTGAAAACCACCAAGTTGTACGGATCCCCTGCGGACTACTACGTTCCGTGAATCTTCAAGTCAAAGCGGCCGCCTGATCGTTCGAATTGTCGTCTGCTCTTTCAAACGTTTCTGCTTGTTGCCGTCTGCTTGTTCAAACAATAGCGGCCCGTAGACCAAACGTCGACCTGTAATTGCAACAATAAGTAAGTGCAGGCCTCAAAATACTTTTAAGTTTGAAGGTGGGTTGGGGTAAGTAGGCTCAGGGTAAACAGTAGATACAAGGGGATGCTGATCATTGTTACTAGCGGCCATCACCGACTTGTTATGCCTGATTCACTTAGTCCGATTCTGCTTGCGATTTTCAGTATCGACGTCGAACATTCTCAGCAACGGTCCACGCTTTTGCAGCCCGAGCGACGTTGCGACTGAAAATAGGGAGTTAAATCTCATATTGCGAGTCAGGCATTAGCGCCCATTCTGCGGCGTCCACGCGGAATGAATCGCCGCATGTCACATTATTCACGCGACGTTTTGCGGTGTAACGAGCCTCGTTAATTTTGCTGAGGCCGCTGAAGTAATCAGGACATTGCCAGGAAGACGTGGAATCAACAATTCCAACGCGAAAAAGAGCACGGGGACTCACACCGGCGCCGACAACATCGCCTTCCAATGGTTTGTTTATGGGCGACGGCGAGCTTCTTGCTCACACTCCATCGCGCATGCGCGGCGCCGGTGGCGTCCGCTAGGGGCGCTCCGGTTTGTGTGTAAACATGAGTTGATCTATGCGATAACTGACGTTATCCTTTTAGATTTCTCCAAAGCCTTCGACAGAGTCTCACCACGAAATTATTGCTAAAACTTAAAACCTTACTTGGCCCAGGACAAATTGTGAGTTGGATTGAAGCATACCTTACTGATAGAAAACAGTTCGTCAAAGTTAACGGGCACAGTTCACCATTAACCACAGTTACTTCTGGAGTCCCACAGGGATCTGTGCTAGCACCTCTTCTTTTCTCACTCTATATTAACGACATAGTCGACAACATTGATGTAAACATTAGACTGTTCGCAGACGACTGCATATTGTACACCGAAGTCAAAACTCAAAACGACCAGCTTTTACTAGACAGTGCATTGCAAGTGATCAGTGACTGGTGTTCTGATTGGCAAATGGTATTAAACCCAAAAAATCTGTTTACATGACAATCAGTAATAAGAAAAGTACTCTGCAATTTCCCTACAGCATTGACAACACTCCCCTTCAAAAAGTCGAACAGTACAAATACCTCGGACTTCAATTTCAGCAGAGCCTTAGATGGGAATCCCACATCGACTTCATTACTACCAAAGCAATTAACAAACTACGGTGTCTAAGAAGAGTTTTAAAATCAGCATCCCACGAAACCAAGTTAGTAGCCTATAAGGCACTGGTACGTCCCATAATGGAATATGCTAATGTCGTATGGTTCCCTCACTATAAAACACACGTCGCTCAACTAGAAAAGGTGCAGCGCTTGGCTGCTAGATTTATTTTTAATAAATTTCGCTACTCTGACTCACCGTCCCACTTATGCAATTTAGCTCAACTAGCGCCACTCGAGAAAAGGGCCAAAATTTCAAGACTAAGGTTCCTGTTTCAAATATTAAATGACCAAACCCTTATAGACAAAATGAAATATGTTACTTCGCACAATTCCAGAGCTACGAGAAGGAATCATGGAAGGCTACTCGCAGAATATCAGAGCAACAACAACTTCTTCAAATACTCATTCTTTCCGCGAGTAGTGTCTGAGTGGAATAGCTTACCTGAGGCCATTGTTCACTCCACATCTATAGAATCATTCTCAACTGCTCTGGGCAGTCACCTCATATGATGTGTATTCTACTTGTTCCCGTCGGTTCATCCTATTCTAGTGGCCTAATGTTTTTTCCCCTTTACAAGTGTAATACATAGTATTAATTAAGATCCTCCCGTGTCTCCCCTGAGTAGCCCCATCCTCCTCATTGTCTTTATTTTTTTATTTTTTTCAACAGTGCACTATAAACTATGTAAATTGTGTTTTACCTTGTAACCACCCTACTAAAGTTTCCGATGGAAACTGGTAGTATTTCCAAATAAAATAAATAAATAAATAAATAAGATCTGTTCGATTTGCCTGAACTGGCGGAACTAGTTCAGCAGTGCAGGAACTGGCGCATTCGATTCAACCGGAAGTTGCACGGCCGCTGCACTGGCGCGTTTGATTTATCCCAGTTTTGAACGAGTTCAGACCCAGTTCCTCGAAACCTTGCACTTACCAGGCTCAGGAGTCAGTTCAGCGTCCGTGCAGAAGCAGACGACAAGAGCAGACGACGCGAGCAGGACGACACCCTCGTCAGTCTCCTACTCGCGGTGTCATTTCTCAAACTAAACTCAAACTCTTTATTGTGTCTCTATCTGGAGAGGGGAGACAGAAAAAGCAACTCAGTTGTTGCTCGACAAGCCTCTGCCTCCCCACAGCAGCGAAAAGAGGGACACCATGTACATTTGCATAATGTTTTTCACAAGCACACTTATAACACAAAAATAAACAACATTAGGTGGGGAAAGGGGGGGGTAGAAAGTAATCGATTTACCCAAGTTTACAAAATTCCAGGGGCACTCTCTCACAAACATGGAACGCACATTTTTTTAGGGCTTCACCCAAAACTTCTAGATTCAATTCAGTCAGGCAATTTAAAAAAAACAACAAAAAAAAAACGAGGTAACTGCACATATCACTAACATCTGATTACCGTAGTTCGCTCT
>JAZHYW010012717.1:0-152662 GCA_037355805.1 Ixodes ricinus | reverse complement strand
AGCAGCCTAAATATTACGTATTGCTTATTTTTGGAAAGTGCTTTATTTTTAGAATGCAAAACCGTAACTTGAAAAAGTAAAATGATATGAAAACATGTGATGCAATATTTCATTCTCGAAAGTAAAAATGAACACTGACTAGCATAGCACAACCTAAACACTTGGACATTCTTAAATCACATGTTATGTCAAAAATGTATCTCCTATTTGAACACGTTTCGCAGCACACTACCTCTGGGTTGTATTTTGTAACACATATATTAATATACACGAAGGCCTGCCATATTCGGGACAAGATTAAATGCAGCTAGACAATAATATACTGTAAACGACCTATTTTTCGCGGGATCAATATTTCGCGATTTAGTTCAAAGCTGAAGTTTTGGAATGATTCGCGGGTTCTAAATTTCGCGACGTGGTGGGATCTCAATATAGATTCCAATGTGTTGACATCTTACCGGAATTGTTCGCGGGACCTATTTTTCGCGAATTGTAGGCGATTCGCGAAAATTAAGTCGTTTACAGCATATGTACAAAAAAGACGTGGCGAAGTTTGTTACTGAGGTATTCCAGACAAGATGAAAGTAGTTGCTGTTGCAAGTTATGACTACACTGTAGGTCTCAAAAAAGGTGAGCGCGCAGGCGAGCTCGTGAAAAGTGGACATACCTTGACCTGAGACAGGGAAGGAAAAGAAAGGCACGTCTCCGAACACACAGCTGTTTTTGGATACGCTGTGCGTTGACCGTCCCTTTTACGTATCTTGTTTCTTCCCTGTCTCAGGGTAAGTCATATCAACCGAATGTTTCTTGGGTTCAACAGAGCAAGCAGGCGTCTTTGTCCAGGTCGTCTGCTTGCTTCCGCGTCTTCATTACGCGCCGGGACCGCAAAACGCTGGTAACGGGAGCTCTTTATGTGCAGCCATCAACCCCGCGATTCTGGCTTGCTCCGACATGTTGCTTTAAAGAAGGCGCGAAGCGCGCATCCCGCATTCATTGCAATATTGAAACAACTTTCTCTCCAAATAACTCTTAAATGTATTGCAAAAGGACACAAAAAAGCGGTTTGTTTTAACAACGCCCAACAGGTTTTTATTGTTTTTCAATACTTTTACCAGTACTAGAACAGATGCGACGGCCAGCGACGCACAGGATTGGTTGCCGTTCCTTCACTAAACGCAGGAACTGCTCCCCGCGTCGTAGTAAATCCTACCCCGTATCCCGCGCATAGGGACGCCTCGGGGAATGCGTAGCTCCTTCCGCTCGTCGGCGGTTGGCTCCGGACGTCGCTCAAACGGGTGACAGGTGTCAAGTTTGCGATGACGTAGCGGCGTCAAAGCGGGCGGAGCCGCCACGTGAGTGTTGCTAGGATACGTTCCTCCTTTCCATTACGTCACTTCCATGTACCTTTTCTCAAAAGTCGAACCTAGCTATCCTGGTGTCTTGCCGGTCACTGAGTAAGGGGTGGTGTGCTGTTTGAACAGAAATCGCGAGATCGTGCACTGATTATCTCCTTGAGATTGCTTCTTGAGTGTTGCCTTACCTCCCTCACCATCCGCTCTGCCTTGCCATTGCTTGCAGGGTGGTATGGAGCTGTGCACACAAAATGGACAGCATTTAGCCTGAGGAAGTCTCGCATCTCTTGGCTGGTGAATGCAGTTCCGTTATCAGACACAATGACGTTTGGCAAACCATATGTTGCAAAATACTTGCGCAGGCTCCTGATTACGGTAGTAGAAATCATCGATGGCATGATCTCTACTTTCACCCAGTTGGAATATGCATCGACGATTACGAGGAACACCTCGCCTTTGACTGGAGCCGCGAAGTCGACGTGCAACCTGCTCCAGGGCTGCTCTGGTTTAATCCAGAAGTGTACCGGTGCCTTGGGGTAGCTCTGACGGTTGGTTTGGCACTCGTCGCAGTAGCGCACAAACTCCTCTATCTCTTGATCGAGTTTCGGTCACCAGATTAGGCTACGAGCCATTGCCTCGATCGCCGTCAACCCAGAATGATTTGCGTGCAAGAGCTGTCGGACCTGGCTCCTTGCCGCCTTTGGGATCACCACACGGTTACCCCATAACAAACAGTCTCGTTGCACTGACAGTTCTGTTTGTCTCACTTTGAATGGTGCGAAGTCTCCTCCAGAACTGTCGTCGGGCCATCCGCTGAGCACCCACTGCTTCACCCTTGAGAGTACGGTGTCCTTTCCGGTCAAGCCCGCAATGTCAGTAGCCGGAAGTGGGGGTACTGGACGGCTTCAAGCAACAGGGTATCACCGGGTGGTGCTGGTTTGTCAACATCTCCAGGCCCTGGCAGCCGGCTTAGACCATCTGCGTTAGAGGTGTCTTGGCCCTTCCAGTACTTGATCTGGTAGTTGCAGGCACTCAACAGGAGCTTCCACCGTAGAATTTGAGGTGAAAGGACCTCAGGCATGCGCTTAATTGTCTGGGCCGAACAATCCCAGTAACGGCTTACGATATGTTAGGATCGTCAAACTTCTTGCCAGATACTGGTGAAGGTGTCTAACCCCGTAGACAACGGCAAGACCTCGGTCGATTTTTGCATAATTCCGCTCGCTCATGCCAAGAGTACGTGAGGCATATGCGATAGGAATAAGCTCATTCCCGCCGTCGTCTTGGTGTGCGAACACTACTCAAACCCCCACTGGTAAGGTGTCACAGCATAGTACCAGAGGACGGCTGGTGCTGTATCTTCACCAAAAGCGACTCAGAAGTCAGCAGTTTCTTGAGGCTTTCAAAATACTTCTCGTGTTCCCTCGCCGAGGTCCACATACGCCCGTCGTCTAGCAGGTGATGCAAAATCTCTGCAACCTCCGCCTTCCCTTTCAGAAATCGAATGTAGAAGTTGACCATGCCCAAGAAGGCCTGTAGTTCATTTTTGTTAGGTGGAGCTAGAACACTGTGGATTGCTGCAACCTTGCTCTGCACTTGGGTGAATCCCCGAGGCATCGACCTTGTGTCCAAGGTACTCTATGGTCGTCTTGCCAAACTGGCACTTGTCCTTGTTGACCCTCAGTCTGGCGTCTTGTAACCGTCGCAACATGGCCTCCACACGCTCGTTGTGCTCTTGTTTCGTCTTTTCTGAGGTGATGATATCATCAAGGTATGACGCTTAAACACCAGAGATTCCAAAGATCAGACTGTCGACGACCCGCTGAAGCAGTCCCGGCGCTGCCGAAACACCGAAGGGCAGTCGTCGGACTCTGTACAGTCCTTTCAAGGTGTTGATCGTGAGGAGCTCTGCGGACTCATCGTCCAGCGTCAGCTGCTGGTAGGCCTGCGCGAGGTCGAGTTTCGTGAAGATGCAGCTGGTGCATATTGCCGCAAACACTTCGGTGGTGGTCGGTAGAGGGTAAACATTGCTTTTCACTGCCTTGTTCACCGTACTTCGATAATCCCCACACAGTTTCAGGGCCCGTCTTTTTTTCTTACCACTACCAGTGGCGTCGCCCAGCTGGCATACTGGGTAGGCTCCAAAATGCCTTTTTCTGAAAGCGGTAGAGCTCGCTGTTGACGTCTTCACGAATGGCAGATGGCAACGGACGATACTGAGGAACTTCGGCTCGGCGGTGTCTTTCAGTTCAATGTGAAGCGATGCTCCTGTAAATCCTGGCAAGTCGCTGCCCAAAATTTCCTGAAAAGTTTCCGTTAGATCTTCGGAGCTGCTCAGCTTTTGGATGCCTTGCATTTCAATCCCCAGCGCTGGAAACCAGTTCCTGCCCAGCAAACTGTTGTCTTGCCCTCCGACCACTAGCAACGGTGTTGCGACGTGATCTCTGAACATGACGTCCACCATCGCTTTAGCGAGCATCGTCAGCGTTTCACTGGGCCATCTGACCAGCTTGGTGCTCCATTCCATGATGGGGGTCATTTTCCCTGAGCTTGCTTCAATTTTCGTGAACAGGTCTTCGCTGACTATCGAACAGGATGCACCAGAGTCCACTTCCATGGTGACTTGCTCATTTGCAATGGTAACCTCGACTATGTACTTTTTTGGTGCCACGGTTAGCTCGCAAATGGAGAATAACTCACCCACTTCGTGCACCTGTTTTGCGTTTCCACACCTGCTTCCCGTCACTAACTTCACTGCCTGTTTTTTTCGAACGGCACGCTGCCGCGTTTATCCCTAGCTTCTAGATGACACTTATAACATGTAGAAATCTGGAACTTGCATGAAGTTGCAAGATGCTTACCGTTACAACGGTAGGAACCCCCTGTCTTTTCGTGAGGCGAGCTCTTCTCTGCAGTAGCGCGCACGCTGGCGTCGCCGTCCGCGACTGCCTTTCGATCCTCGTTGATGTCCTTCAGCTGTCTCGGGGGATCTCAGACCCCCACAGACTTCAGTCCCCAAAGGGGCCTCAGACCCCTTTGGGGACTAAGTTCAACCGTCATACCCCTAGCGGCGAAGTTGAGAACTAAACCCATGGGTACAACATGAATTATTTGGGCATGCTCCCGACGCAGCGTTCGGCTGTGTCACTAAACGCTGACACAGCCGAACGTTGTG
Source organism: Ixodes ricinus (assembly GCA_037355805.1). Lineage (NCBI taxonomy): Eukaryota > Metazoa > Arthropoda > Arachnida > Ixodida > Ixodidae > Ixodes > Ixodes ricinus. The sequence goes on along the minus strand of JAZHYW010012717.1, from coordinate 148,135 downwards.
TCAGCGTTTGGATGCATGCGCATGTTATTGTCAAAATATGTCCCACTTGTCGCACAATTCAGAGTTCAAAACATGTTCAATGCAAAAATCTAAGAAAATCAGCAGTGATTCTAGCAATTTACTTTGGGCATTTAAAAATTCTAAATGCCAAGAATTTGAAAACAGCAAAAAAATATTATATATATATATATATATATATATATATATATATATATATATATATATATATATATATATATATATATATATATATATATATATATATATATATATATAATTTGTTTTTGCTGTTTTCAAATTCTTGGCATTTAGAATTTTTACTGTTTTTTTAGAATTTTAGAAGAATACATTTAGAATTATATACTGTGAATACACAAGGGAACACAGGAATTCATGTCGTTCCAGCGTGTCCAAAACGTGGTTAAGAAATCACTTCACCATGATAAGTTTTGTTTGGTTATTGGTTAGTAATCTTATACTTTTTTGTGCTTCTTAGATTACTCATCGTGTCTATCATGGCCAGTATGTAAAATCCGTCTGTAGTTCTGCGGGTATTACTTCAAAAGCAGAAAACAAACTAGTGGCACTTAAATCCTAAACAAGGTACTGGAGTTCACATGTACTATAAAAATCCACGAAGAGCCGCTGTTCACAGTATACACTGAAACCATCTGGTTTCAGTTCACTCAGAAAGTTCCTCAAACCTTACGCTTGTGAATTGTATAAAGATGTGTGTCGTTGTGGGGGATACTTCTGGTCCCAGCTCCTGGCGCGGTTTCTCCCATGTCGACCATTGAATGTTGTAGAACGTTAGCACATAGTCTTCCAACCTCTCCGATAATCTTCGTTGACGCTTTGCTCGAATCGCCGCAACAGCCATGGTTGGTTCCGATTCACAAGTACTTATGGAGTCCTCCAGAGGAGGCACTCAATACGATGAGCCGGTCAGGGACGGGACTGGAGTACTTGTGAATCTTGGCTTAAGGGGCTCTTCGCATGATTCAGCGAGGCCGGTCGCAGAAGAAAAGGGATCCTCCACAGACTCAATGTCTCTTGAAGGCGTGCCGGGACCGGTATCTCGAACAGGAACAGCACCTGCAGGCTAGCAGTCAGGAACAGTACCAACCCGAGGCTCTAGGGTGGGTGCAGCGTCAGGAAGGACAGTGGAGCCGGGACGCAGTTCAGCGGCAGGGACAGGAACAGCCAATGGCTCAGGGACCAAAGGCGTATGCGGCTTACGACAGGAACACGTGCGGCAGGCTCAGCTGCACCAGTAGACATATAACATCAGGACCAGACGCAGCAAGAGGACCCGGAGCCCCACCAGGCTCAGTCGTATAGAGACACGTCCAAGAGCAGGGGACGTCGCCAGCCCAGGAACCGGCTGCAGAAGAGGCCCCACAGCAGGGGACGGAAGAGATTCAGCAACCTCGGGAACCATGAACCCGAAGTGTTTGTTACCGAAAGTCCGGACTGTTGGAAAAAAGGGTGCATCAATACTGTCATCTTTCCAGTCTGAATCGGAATGATCTCGCACTGTCTTCAGTGGCGTCTTCGTTAATTTTGCAGCGTTCAAGCGGCGTCCATCTGCGAAATCATATGTTACAGACCCTATTGTCTTTGAATTATCTCTGGAATTAAATACTTCGGTTGTAACTTGCCTCGATGGGATTATTGAAAAATCCGGACGGCTTGTCCAGGGACGAACTGGGGTCGTCGAAGAGCTCGACGACTGCCCGAATACGATTTTATCTTTTCTTGATACTGCTGCACACGCTGTGGCAGTCGTGCATGTGTCTCGGGAAAATCCACTGGAAATGACCTGGTTTCCATCCCTTGTAGGTCAAATTTCGACCGATGAATTTTTCTGTGAAGAAGCCACGATGGTGCAACTCCAGTTGCTGCATGCAGCGTCAGACGATACGCCTCCAGATGATCACGGACCGCATCTGGTAAAGGACGGCATTGAACGACGGCCAACTGTAGACAGGACTTGAGGGCGACTCCATAGAACCTTTCCACCTGCCCATCGCATCGGGTGTGGTACAGGGATGCCTTGAGATGTTTTATCCCATGTTGATGAAAAAACTCATGGAATTCTTTTGACACAAACTGGACACCAATGTCCGAGGCGATTTCACAGGGTAATCCCTTACTTTGGAAGATGTTTCTCAAAAAGTTCATTACTGTAGATGAGGTCACGGAAGCTGCTGCTTGAACTTCCGGCCACTTGAAATGATAGTCTATGAGGACAATTAAGGACCGCTGACTTACTGGAGTGCGCTCTTTGGGCCCACTATGTCAATCCCGGGCTTCTCCGGGGTTTCTCAGGAAACTTGATCGGTTGAAGAGGTGCTGGTGCTGCTTTGACCGGCTTATCTTTGGAATGACAGACTATGCAGTTTTCTATCTTGAACTTCATCTGCTGGTTCATTCCACGGCCGGACTGGAAGCGCGCGCTCTCTTTCTCTTCTTACGGCCTTTGCAATCGCCCGGGAGTCAATGGCATTTTTTCTCCGTATGTAGTTCACTTGCTTGCCGCCAGGGGCGCAACCACCTCACCCCACTTCACCCCACTCGGAGAGTCCCTTCGAGCTGCTTTGCGCTGGTGTTCGAGCTTCGTAGGTTGTTGTTTTGGCAACGGTTTATTGAACTTCGCTCCGCTTGAGAGTCACTCTACCGACAGACAGTGTCGTCAGCAAACTGCATTCCCTGTGAAGGGATGGGACCTCTGTACTTGTTCGATCACGTCGCAGCGCTGTGTGTTCGGACAGCCGCGCAACATTTCAAGCCTTAGCTGTTTACTACATCGTCTACTGTAGAGACAGTGCGGTTTCTTCTAGAAAGCGGAGTCAAGTATGTGTTGACCAGAAAGTTCAACAGTGACCCAGTTGAAGCAGTCTTTGGACGACTACGGTCCATGTGTGGAGGGAATGACATGCTTGATGCAAGGGCTGTCACAGCAGCCCTTGATCACATTGTCAAAGAAAAGGCCCCTTCTAAGCAAATACAGATGTCAGACACTGATTCTGAGCAGTTGGCAGCGGCTGTGCCCGACTCGGTTACCACTGACCTGAAAAAACTGAAAGAGCCTTGCGCTCCATCTCCATCCGTGACATACTCTGGTCTGGTGTACGTCGGTGGCTATCTGGTGAAACTCATTAGTGAGTTTGGGTGCGACGCCTGTGTTATGCTGTTGACTACGAGTAACAGAGGTGATCCTCTGTTCGTCTTATTGCAAGGCCAGGATAAAAGCGGACTTCATTATCCAAATCCTAGGTTCCTCGCACTTCTGGACAACATTGTTGCTTTTTTTAAAGGCTGTTAAACACCTTCCGCGTACAAATGTGCACGAAGTTCTGCAACTACTCATTGCACCCTATCTTGAAGACGCGCCAATCCTAAGTTGCCCAGAGGGCATTGACAACAGTCACTCAAAGCGCTTGGCTGGTTTAATTTGCAACAAGTTCCTCAGAATACTTCTGATTAACCATGCAAAGACGGTCACGGACAGAAACGAAAAATCAGCTGGATATGTGCACAAGCCCTCGAGGAAGCACTTTAGGCTGTAATATGCACTGTGCGAAAATTGTACAGACTACTACACCCTCGTCTAGAGCAGCTGACCGACTTCATGTGCGGCCTATGAAATGATGATCCAGACCACGGCAATAGATAGATTGGGCCTGCTTACATTTCACGAGAGTGTACGAATTATTTATCATTTAAAGTTCCTCCACGTAGAAGGGGTCCGTCTCCTCCTGTTCTTCAGTTGCAACAGAAGTCCTGGAGGTAAAGACGAGTATAGTTTTTCCGCAATTGCATTCGCTGTCTCTACTTACTACTTTTTACTCCCGAATCTCTCGGAGATGTGCGTCAAATATTCACCGTTTTGGGCTCATCAGAAGCGCATTAGATAGTGGCTGAGGGTCTAAACGTAAGGATCAGGTGTCAAAGGCTATAAAAATCTCGGCCGCAAGTTGCGACAGCGCTGAGATACACTGTCAGACGCGCTCTGTGCAAACGGCAAAGGGTAGCCCAGGGGTGAGGTGACAGCGCCCCCCGCGAATTGCGGCGGGAGGTGGCGATTGCCCCAATTGCAAAGGCCGTAAGAAGAGAAAGAGAGCGCGCGCTTCCAGTCCGGCCGTGTTCATTCGTGGCCACCGGTACTGCTCTCTGGCGATGCTCTTTGTTCTAGAAATCCGTTGGTGAGTTTCATGAGCCAGTTGAATGATGTGGTCTCGCAGATTTTCAGGGACAACAATATTCTCCCCTTGAAAAGGTATTCCCTCGTGGGGGGACAGCTGAGCTCGTACGTGGAAGTACGGCCGGAGTTCTGGGTGTACAGTGTTGTACTCTGGCCAGGACTCAGTGGTGTATCGAATGACGCTAGGTAGAACGGTGTCATTGGCGGTAGCTTCTTGAAATTCCTGACGTGACAAGGGCGTTGCGATGAGAGCAACGATATCCTCTTCACATAGGGTACCACCCTCGGTGTCTTGGCGAGGTAGTCGTGAAAACGCATCCGCGACTAAGTTTGCAGATCATTTTTGATATTCCACGTGGAAATTATAATTCATCAGTCTCCCCGTCCAGCGTGTGATGCGCAACGGGCGAATACCAGATCCTTTGTTAGATAAAAGCGTCACAAGTGCTTGATGTTCGGTTTGAATAAAAAATGGATGTCCCCATAAGTTGACGTGCCACTTTTCACAAGCCCAAAGGCAAGCTAGAGCTTCCTTTTCCCAGTTGAATACCTCCGGTCAGCGTCCGTGAGTGATCGGGAGGCAAAAGCGACAGGGACAAGAGGGTTCCCATATGCTACTGTTGAAGGGCGGCACCCAGGCTGAAATGAGAAACGTCTGTAGCCACGATGATGGGTAGAGACGGATCAAACATAACTAGAATGGGTGCATATTGAATACAAATCTTGATGTTTCGGAAACTCGCGTCCACTTCGGGGGACCAGACAAAACGAACTCCCCTTCGGAGTAAACGACGAAGAGGTTCTACCACAGTGGAACAATGCGGGACAAATTTACTATTGTATTCGAGAAGTCCCCAGAATGCTTTCAGCCTTGCAGGTTCAGACGGAGTCTCAAAATTCAGAGCAGCATCTACCTTCGAATGAAGGCGTGCTAACCCTTCCATAAAGAGACGGTGCCCCAAATATGAGAGTTCACGGACATTGAAAACCCCCTTTCGATTTAACTTCATTCCTGCAGCGGGAGATGCTAGACAAGACTTGACGGAGGTTTACATCATGTTCCTTCTGCGAAGATCCGTAGACGATGACATCATCGAGATAGAACTGAACGCTCTTGACATCCTTCCAAAATTTTCGACATGATATTTTGGAACGCTCCAGGTTCAGATGCCAGTCCGAAACATACGGGCTTAAAACGGAAAATACCTTCATGGTGTTAGATCTCGACTCGCAGGGTCGAGACGAACTTGATGGTACGCAGACGCAAGGTTTAGCTTGGAGAAGACGGCTGCTCCTCGGAGGGAATTTAAAAGCTCGTCAATGTGCGGGAGTGGGAAAGCGTCACTGACAATGGCTTGATTTGGCGCTCGAAGATCCACACACATCCGGATATTTCCGTCTTGTTTTATGACAACAACGATGGGAGAAACCCATTCCGAAGCGTTGACCCGTTCAATGACTCCTTGCCATTCCAGTTTGAAGGTCTCTTCGGAGACAGAATCACGAAGAGTTAAAGGTAGACGTCTTAGCCTTGAGTTCACTAGTGGAACATTATGTCGCATCTTGACCTTGTGCGTCTCAATCCGCACCAGACCCAGCTCGGGACCGAACATGTGTTCAAAGTCTTCAAACCCCGGGGTAACTTGGATGTGTCCTGCCGACGTGAACTGGACTGCAGACACTTCGAAGGAAGCTTGCTTTGCTCAGGAATAGGTTTTCGGCATACCTTTCTACTTCCAGGATCAGGAATATCAGTAGATAGCCCCGAGAGCGACCACAAGCGTCGCTGCGGTCGCCGCGCCCTGATTGGGAGCGCCGTACCGCGATCGTCAGGAAGAGGACTCGCTCCGCGATCTGCTTCGCATCGCCTCGCCCCAGCACCGCTCTTCCCGGTCGGTGTCAGGTGCCGCGAGCTCTTCGAGGGAGCTGGACCTCGTCTCGCCCGGTGGCTGCAAGACGTTGGAGTTAGGCCTGATCTGGACGTGCTTCCCGTACATTTTATAAGCCTGCTTGTCCCTTTTCCCTTAAAATTGGGTTACAAATCCCGAAAGCTATCGGCGGAGGCGAGTCCGCCGATGAACCTCCCCGTCCCCACACGACACAAGGCAATCTTGCGAGGAGTCGGTAAAGCGGTGGCGGAAGCGTTTTAGACGCTGGAATTCCTGTTCCCTGCGTTAAGTTCATGATTTAGCAGCGATACTAATTCCGCTTTCGAGGCATTTTAAATGGCATTTATATCGGGCGCATGGGCCTTTGGTGTCGTACGGGGCAAATTAGCTCGCGACCTCCGACTCTGCGCTGCCACTCTCCATGCGTTGGTTCGCAAGATGCTTCAAAGGCCCAGCGCCTGATAATCTTTTTGAAGTGTTTCGTGAACTAGGGTTGTTTTACATAAACGAAGGCTTCTTTCAGAATTGATTATAAGAAGCTTATACACCTCCATGCAGATATATTTCGTAGATGCATACAATTACTGGAAATTAGTTTGTATGGCAGCAGTAAAAACGGCCGAATTGCCCCACGTTGCCTGTATGATACGTGCTGAACTGCCCGAAATAAGGGCACAGAAAGCAACAGTACCGCAATTTGGAACGCTTAGTATTATATTCCAGCTAATGAGCTGACAGCAGCCTTGGGTATTCGGAAAACACACCGCTCAGTTTTGAATCTGTCATTTTCTATTTCAACCAAAAGAGAGCACTGCTGCAGGTCCCCAAAAGCTTCCTCAGCCTCCAAACTCCCTACAGACTGGATTTTCCTCTGGACAAACAGAGGAAAACAGGCGGGGAAGTGACCGACTGAGCATCGGTCCAGTGGTAGATGCAGCACTAGCAGCAGAAAAGCGTCGAACCTGGGAAGGGGGGACAGTCCGGAGAGAAAAACTTCTGTATTTTAGTTTGCGGGACAATTCGATTTAAGTAAAATCTCAATTTTAGGGCTTAAGAGACTTATAACGGGCTGGGACACCTTCGCATGTTGACAGTAAGTTACATTATTTGAGGGTTGATATAATACAAGTCCACAGATACCACCTGTGTAGCTTTATTGAAATACTCATCCGAACTAACAAAGGTCACAATGCGAGCAATGTATATAATAAATGTTCCTTGTTTTTTTATTTTGCCCATGCACTTGGGCTGTCTTACTTGTGATTCTCTCCCATGGCCCAGACTGTATTTAGCATGTTGCCTCGAGCAGGCATGCAGCTTTTCTTCTGCTTCCGGCGATCTTGTTTAAAAACACGGATACAAAAAAAAATATAGTATACATAACCCTGCGTGAATTCATTCATTTCATCAGCAGCATTTATTGCGTGAGATGTAAATCTATAGTGATGCTGCTGCAATTGTGGCCATATATTTTTTCATATACCAGCTGTGATTACAAGCGTTGCCTGCCCTGTCAACCGTGCTTAGAATGTTGGTTGAAGCTTCGCCTGCAGCTACAGGCCATACCTCAATAAAGCCACATATAAAAATTTTCACTTCTTACGAAAACACGCCAAAAAAAAAAAAAAATTAAATACGAGCGCTGATGCTGACAGCTGAAGCGTCGTCACAGCCCACAGGGGCGAGCGGGCAGAGTCGTGGAGCAGTACTCCTCTCCGCCGTGACGTCACCCCGGTTCGCCGTAAGGGGGCAGCCACGCGAACTTCTCGGGGCCAATGACGTTGCGGAACACTGCAACCACATTGCTTTTCAGGTTGACGCTTTGAATCACTGGCTCCACGCTGACTTGCGGGATTTGAACTGGAGTTGGCCGACCGTATATTGTCGAACTCCTCGAAGTCTTTCGGAACTGTTTGTTCCCAATCAGAAAGTTTGAGTAGCCTGGATGCGTAGTATCCGACGGTACTGAAGATGGCTGGTTGCTAGATGTAACTGGAGGCTGATGACTTGATGGCTGCAATGACTGGCGAGACGACGTGAAGGGTCGTCGCTGCGGAGCGCCAGCCGGCCCTACATTCCGAGGGAGCTCTGCTCCACTTCCAGCTGCATCCACACAGGAACAATCGTATCCAGCTCCAGATAAGCTCATGCTCAACTCACGCACTGCGTCGGTTCCAAGCAACGATCGTCCTGTACGCGTCACTTAAAGTTCCAGCTGCGCGGATCGATCCTTGAAAGCCACTTGTCCAAAGAAACATCCCAGTACGGGTATGGGCTGTGGCAGATAATGCACTAACGTTCTTGGTGGATGATGAAGCTTAATTTTACGTGTTGTTTTACATGATTAAATATTTGTTCGTTTATAAATCGAGACGTAAGACCCGGAAACATCTTCAAATTGAAGATGTTTTTCGACTTCTGTGATCACTAATATAGCAAAGTGGTGGGCCATATGTTGGTCCGTTGGTTAAGCTTGTTTACGGCCTGAGACTGATTAAGAACTGGACGCCCATCAAATCCTACTTTCTAAGTCAGGGCGAGGAGGAGTGCGAAAACATAATCTGGAGATTTATTGGCAAGCAACCGGGCCGATAGACTTTCAAAGTGTGACACGCTTCTGGAGTGTTACTCTGCTCTTCATGCACTCGTTCCTTGCAATGTTTCATCTAGCGATCCTCACCCTCGGAAAGAGTCCCCCTGAGCCAACAGAACTTTACACTGTAATAGCTATAAGCTCAGGAAGCAGCTGATTAACCGGAGGGATGATATGTTATTTGGTGTCAAGGCTAATTAGAAACAAAAAATCCTTCCGGACGGACAAGTTGCGACGCTGGACTTCGTGAATGTCTGGGACTGGGTTCTTGCGTACCTTGAAACTGGTATGACTTCGAGAACTCCCCGTTTAAGAAGCTCATGAAATTGGACCTGCGCAAAGGTGCACCCAGTATATCCGTCGTAATGAATGCGGAAGAGCTTTTGCCATAAACTAGAGGAAGGCGATGAACTGTACTCAGAGCTTTGTCTTTAGAGGGATATTCTCCCTGGACGTCATATAGGATATTACGAGAAATCAAGCCCGACCTGGCTCAAATTCTTGAAAGATGTCAAGTGCCACCATTGCAGAACCTAATGGAGCATGTTTTCTCCTTTTCCCTGTAGCAACGCGTTTGTGGAGCGCGTTTTTAGCTTCATGGGGAACTTGTGAACGGATGAAATAATTCAGCTAAGCGTCCTATAGTAGCTAAGCGGAGCTCTGTGTGCGGAGCTGTGAATACTTCATAATGATGGCAAGATAAAACAAGCAGCTCATCCGAGCAGCTAAGTCAAATTCGAAATATGCATTCAAGTTCGCAAATGGAAAGAGTGAGTATATAAAATTTTACCTTTTGCTTTTTTGCGTTGTTGTGTATTGCATATTATCGCGCGTGTATGTATATATAAGTATCTGATACATTCTGGCATTAGCGTTGTATATAGTTTTAACGTTCGTTTGTGTATATACTATATATAATGTCACTGGTTTGGTGGATTCAGCCGCAAAGAAGAGCATTTTATGTGCGATTACCTTTCAGTGCATCACAAATGTTATTCCATTCACTGATGTTTTATGCCAACCAGCAGACTAGTTGGTTAGCTCAGTGCTGTGTACTTGTGTACACATCGCGACACTGTTAGCACGAACACGATATTGGCGCATTTTCGCATTTTACCTCTAAATAGAATAAGCGAGCACGAAATTTTATCGCTTTCAGTATAGAACTAAATTAGCTCTTTCCGTAGCAATAATAACTTGGATGACATCCCTTGGTTTCAAAGAGAAAAACTGGAAAAACCGGCGATCGCTTGTTCGCGCTAAAGGTGTCGCGCTCTGTACATGTACTGTACATATGTTGATTTCTTTCTAGGAAAACAATGTTACAATGAACTGCATTGCCTCTCAAAGCATGGCGTCTTCATTTGAACACAATTCAATCTCATATAACAAAAAAATATTTAAAGACGTTTACAAATTTCTGTAACGCAAAATTAGAGCACAGCTCTTGAGGGGGAGGAGGGTTGGTACGGTAAGGAGGGTACGCCCCTCCTCCTAGTCCGTACCCTCTCCTCCTCCCCATCCTCCTCCTCCTTTTCTACTCCTACTCTCCTCCTTTCCTGCACATCCTCCCTTCCGCTTCCCTTCTCCTCCTCTCCTCCTCCTCCTCTCCCCTTCTCCTCCTCCGTACCTTCCTCCTCCTCCTCCGCACGTGACGTCAATTTTCCCGTTAAATCTAGCGGAGAAACTGAATTTGTTCATAGGTGACGTGACACCAAATCACGTGACGTCATTTTTCCCGCTAAATTCACATGATTTTAATTTTCCCGCTAAATGTAGCGCGGTTACGCCGACGCCGACGCCGCCTCAACCGAGAAACGGGCGCCTAAAAGCTGCGCTCTAAAATGTATACCTACATCCCCCCGCCCCGCCAAAAAAAACAAAAAAATTGGGGGAGGGGTGTGGGGGGAGTTTTTTGCCGAAAAGTCCAGTATAACTTTTTACTATCTGGATTATGGAAGTGAAAATATAACTGGAATTGTTTCTGTAACCTGAACTGTAGACTTCAGACAAAGGAATAAGCTTTTATATGGTTTTGAAAATCTGAAATCCACATCGAATCCAGATAGATTTCCAGATCCATAATCCAGATAGCGAAACGTTATACTGGATTTTTTCGGTATAAGGGTGGCAACCCTAAAAGATGCAAGCTTCATGCCGCGGACTCACACTTGGCAACGTGATTTGAGGCGATTCTGTGGTTTGGTTCTAAGCGCTGCATGCGGAGATCTAGAGAACGGACTCGGCTCGCTTTTTCTGCCGGGCAGCTGAGCGTTTGGGCAGGCGGGAGCAGAGCGCGGGAAAAATCTCGGAGGATGCATGGTGGGGAGAACAACAACATAGATGATTTGTTTGTGTTTCGACGCAGCGCTGTGGCCCGCGTAGCCGAACGTTGCGTCGGCGTTCGACTGGGGCTCGTCTGAATCAATGAAGCCGAATGCGGATGCTGCAGAAGTTGGGCACAGGTCGTGCCCATTCTTTGGCCAGCGCTCAATCGAGAGGGATGGAGTAAAGAATCCAGTGCACGTGCCTTGTGCCTTGAACGTGCCTTGTAGTTTGGAGAAACTCCCCTCGTTGTGTTTCTCTTGGAAGCAGCGTCAAATCGTATTGATGAAATACGCCAGTGCACGAGGTCATGTGTCTCGAGCGGCCACTGGAAGCAAATGGCGGGAATGCAATGTAGGCAATGCAAAGCTTCTAACACCTCACGTGCAAACCGGTTTCGATGGTGCCCCATGATGGTAACTTTGTCTAAGTTTGCCTTGCACTTGCAGTCACTGCAATGTAGGACTAAGTGACCTGCTGCCGTCAAGATCGTTTATACACCGCCCGGTCTGTCCGATGTAACAGCGGCCGCATGTCAGGAAAACTTCACATCTTTGTGAACTTTTCCTCGGAGCGTGTGGGCGTGCCGTCCAAGAAAGCATTAAGGATTCGAGAATCGCGGCGATATTTAGGTATGATGATTTCCTCTTTTTATGCACTACAGAAGTTGACGATCATATCGACAGGTGCCTCAACAACATCCTGAGGAGTTTTCAGCAGCCATGCATGGGGCTCACTTTCACGCATCAGCTTCAAGTCAGGAAGACCATCAAGTTTCTTGATTTGGTTTTGGAGTTCAGAGAAGGGCATGTTTGCTGGAGATACCAAGCCCGTTCAGGCAAAGGGTTTCTCCCCTTCTCGTCGCAGCATTCGAAAACCGTCACGCAGGCTGTCACAGCCCTGTTTTCTAGCTTGAACAAATCATGTGAGCATCAGATCTCCCAAAGCTTCGAGTTACAAATATCCAGACTCGAGGACGCGGGCTACCCACGACACGTAGTGTCCGTGTGCGAAAGAATTTTCCGCACCATCAAGACGACATGCGGACGCAACGACCCTTCCACACAGCAAAAGAAGACAAGAAGACCATTTGTGGTTGTCCCATATATTCCTGGGATTACACACAGGTTAAAAGAGATGACAAATCGACACGAGGTACAAGTGCTGTGTTCGGCGCCAAATAAGGCCTATTCGTTGTGCCGCAAGGTCAATCAGGGCCAAACCAGCAACAGCAAGGGGTGTGGCACCAAATACGATATAGCTTCGCCAATACTGGAAACTCCTCCGAAAACCTATGGGAGCGGCGGCGAACCACTGCGGCGGACATGAAACTATACGGAAGCAGACGACGCAATAGAAAAGTATAGGCTCCGCGACGTCCTCGAGCTTTGCGTGCCCTGTTTCGTCACCCCAACAGCAGAAACAATTCATTACGGTCAGTCCGCTTGCAAAGCGGAATCCACTGATCGCAACTGCAACGACAAACAAATACCAACGCGCGCATAAACAAAGATGGAGCAGTTTACTTAGAGGTCTCAAACGCCTCTCAGGGGATCACAGCGTTTGAAGCGCCTCTGGGAAGCGGAAAAAGGCGTTTAGCTACTCAAACTACGTCATAAGAAGTTACTGTTTATCCGTTACAAACTGCGTTGTCACAATTTCTTACCAGAATAGGCGATTGTCAACGTGCGCAAACAATATGTTAAAATTACCAGAGCAAGCGCACCAGCCTCTGCAGCAGTACAAAAACAAAAGTAACGAGAAAAATGACCGTGCAAACACTTTCCGAACTTTGCAGAAAAGATGGAATCCCCATCCCAGACAAAAATTTAAAAAAAATGGGGAACTGTTGCGAACAGCGGCGATTGAAACGAAGAAGTTAGCAGACGGTACAAAGATACAAATCACCCAACAAAGACCTCCTTCAACGACGACGATTGCGCGGGGCGTCGGTAGGAGCTTTGAAAAATAGCAGGTGGTTCTCGCCGTTGGTGTTGAGTCCACAACAAACAAAGCGAAACCAACACAACAAAACTATAAAAAAGCTTCCCTTTTTTAGCAGCACGTTACACGTTTGTTTATTTGCTTTCGCGGCGTTGGTATACTAAAAACAAAAGAGAGGAATGGAATAACGTAGTCCAGCTCAGTGGCGTCACGAGGGGGGGGGGGGGGGGCGGGGAGGAGGGGGACGGCGGGAGGGGGGGCGGACCGCCCCGGGTGCAGCGCTCGGGGGGGGTGTCCCGGTGGGCCACGAGCCGGGGGGGGGGGGTAGTCGCGGCGGGCCACGCGAGAGCGGGGGGGGGGGGGGGGTCGCTGCGGGCTACCGCCCCGGGTGCGGCTGACCCTCGTGACGCCACTGGTCCAGCTCACACTGCCCGGTAAATAAGAGTCGAACACTGCAATCTACTTCGTGCTAGCAGTGTGTGACCTGTTTTTGCTTTCGCATTTTTTTCCCAGTGACTTTGGCAGGTTTGTTTGCTCGCTTGGCACAGCAGTTCAAAAGTACATTCCAGCACTTGTTGGCGTACATGTCCAGGCAATTCTTGTACACTGTGCCTTTGTTTTGAGTGCTGATCAGCGGCCTCAAGTGCGTTTTCAGCTGAACTCTTGTTTGGTGAAATATTCGCCTGTTGAGGCGTGAGTGCCGATTTGAAGCCAGACTTGGATAGCTCTTCCAGTTTAATTTGAAGCAACTTAATTACTCACGATCTTCGGGAAGCGGTAGAAGGATTTTCTACCACATCACACAAACTTGTTTTTGATGTGGAGATGGCAGGCACATGGCATGCCCGCCATCTCTAAGTATGCGCTGGTGTATGCCCGAAGGCGGCCGGTTGATCAACCAACGATGACCCATAGCAGACGTGACCGCGTACTCAAATAAATTCGATTAGAAACGTATAACGAGCTTACACTTCTTAATATATTTATTAAGTATCAAAAAGTACATATGAAGATTTCGGATGAGAAACTCAATCGAAGGCGAACATATGAGGTTATCACAGACGACAGTGGAAAACAACAACAACCACAACAAAGTTGCAGACGGCCCTCCAAATGTGCGGGCATAGCGTAGCAGACGAACCGGCGGTAGTAAGCGACGGAGCGAAGGAATTAAAGTAAAAACTAAGCCAAACAAGGCAAAGCAAAATACGCGACGGCTCGAACGTCAAGTAATCAGAAGAAAGAAAAAAGCAAACAAAAAACATAAACGCAGGAGGAAGAAAGGCCGCGGCGGCGTAGCCTCGCCTCAAACATAAAAAGAAAGTAGACTCTTGAAAAATAGGAGATGCACGACCGTCCATCGGGTGTTCTTTTGTAACTCCGCTTTTATTAGTTTGTTAGTAGTAGCGTCAGATTTGCAGGTGCACAGTCGTCTTCTTCCAGAGCACACTGACATCGCCGTAACGTACGTGGTTCGAAATTGCCTTTTGCTTCTTCATCCGCGGAGACGATCGGGATTAGCCAGCTTGCCTATTCGACGAAACGGTTTTAAGCAAGACATTCATGAGAAATTGATATTGCAACAACCAAACGAATTGATTGATATGAACAGTAAAGTTGAAACGTATCAATGTTCTAAAAAAGTTTGCATTGCCCTTTTCAAAGAAACAGGGCGATAGGTACATTCGTGTTTCGCCTGGCTTACGTAAGTTCTGACAGAGTGTTTTCTTCAGGAGAACCCGAAAATTGCACCCTACAAGCGGTAACATCTTTCCCACGCGAAGAAAATGTTCTTGACTCATGAAGTAAAACCTACTTTTTAACATTCACAACAGCAAATACCCGTGACAATTTTTTTTTTTTTTTTTGGGGGGGGGGTTTGTTACGGTTGATGAAATGCCATTTCATCGAAGCACGTTTTAGAGAATGAGCACGTTTCATCGAAGCACGGTTTAGAGAAAGCGGAGCCTCAGTTTAGAGAAACGCCGTTTATCGAAAAGGGGACGCTTTTTTTTAAAAGGCTTTCCCACTTTTCGCGTGTATCCCTGGTGCGCGTGTTGAGCCATGCCCTCGCTGCGCTCCCGCCGCTTTGCGGCGGCAGTCTGCGGCGGCTCAATACAAAAATGTTAACTCACCTGATTTAACCATACACGCCGCTTCGCGGCGGCCAGTTCGCTAAAAGGAGGCTCATCGCCATTTTCTCTAAACTGGGTTCTCTATAAAGGCGTTCGATAAACCGGGATCGGTAAAATGGCGTTCGCTAAAACGAGCTTCTCTATACCGCATGCCTCCGTTTTTTCTTTTTTTCTTTTTTATTATTGGTCACCTCGCACGGAGTTAGACAAAACCAATGCGTTGTGGAGAAGTCGTCTGCTAGCGGAAACTCCGAGCTCGCCAAGGGCGCTGCGATCACTTTTCGCCCGCGCTCTGCGAGAGAGTTGCCAGTATTGGCTTACATGGTATTTGGTGGTACCACTCACAGGACCGTTTATGCCCAGTGCGACAAGGAGGTTATTTAAACCTTTTCCGCTTACTCGCCCCCGACCGCCAAGTAGGCATATCCGGTATGGGTGACGAAAAAATATTAAGACGTTTCAACCTGCAAGTACTAAAAAAATAGAGGGGAGAGAAAACGAGAATGGGTGTCGGTTACGCTTTTCTCCTAAATGCATTCTACTGGCGTGGCGACGGCAAAACAATGTTTTCGCCCATACTGGAAGTGACGACAATTCAAGATGGCGGCGCCCTTGAAGAAAGGGTCCATACCACATACCCCTGACATGCGGCCGCTGTTACGTCGGGCAGACCGGGCGGTGTATAAACGATAGGACTCGGGAACATATGCCAATAGTTTAAAGAACTTGACGGCAGCAGGTCACTTAGTTCTACATTGCAGTGACTGCAAGTGCAAGGCAAACTTAGACAAAGTTACCTTCATGGGGCACCATCGAAACCGGTTTGTACGTGAGGTGTTAGAAGCTTTAAACATAGAAGAGAAAGGGGACGTGTGTGTTAGTTTACCGTCTGTGACTTTAACCAGAGAAAAGAGGACGTTCTTGCGAGGTGGAGGTACCGCCCACAAGTAGACATACGAGCAAAATGCCCTAGTTTAAAAATGGAAAAAAAAAGTTCAGCCTTTCCACTCTCGTGAAGAAGGAAGACCAGCGAAGCTATACTCGATACACTGCCGCAACGCGCATGCGCCCGATTATTCGTCGTCGTCTGTTTTTCGCGCTGTTTCCTGCGATGAATTCCCAACAACGCGCCCAACTATCCATTCTTCTATTATAGCTGGAAATGTTGCCGCCATCTACGAGCGACGGCGGAAACCATACTGGTTGTGTGCTTGCCACCGTCGCTATAGATGGCGGTAGCTGTCCAGGTATAGGTTTGTTTCTGTGTGGTAGCGACTGGCCACGACCCGACTGGCCATGTGTGTGGCCAGAGCGAACCAGGTGCGTGTGAAGAGGATGTGCTCCCGCTTGCACGGGGCACGAGATTGGGAGCTGGACTCGCACGAGACAGGGCCTGGACTCGAACGAAGCAGGGACCAGTTAAGCTGATGTAAATAAGAATGATTACATAAAACATGGTGTCGGAACTACGAACATTCTTTACCTGCTGCACAGAAAGGTGAGCAATGGCTGAAGCCAGCCTCAAACCTTCTGCTTCGATGGCATCGTTTATGATTCAGCCCCCTGAACCTTTCTGCTTTACGTCACCAAATGAGTGGCCCAAGTGGAAGAAACGCTTCGAACGGTTCCGAACCGCATCAGGACTCTGCGCAAAGCCTGAGGAGCACCAAATTGACGCCTTCCTTTATATAATGGGAGATCAGTCAGAGGACGTTCTCAGCACTTTCCAGCTGTCCGCGGAGGATGCCAAGAATTTTGACGTCGTACTGCAAAGGTTTGACAGCGGAACATAATTTTCGAGCGCGCACGCTTAAACATGAGATCCCAACAAGACGGAGAGTCAATTGAAGAGTTCGCCGCGACACTTCATACCCTGTCAAAGGACTGCGACTACGGCAATCTGCGAGAGCAACTTGTGAGGGATCGCTTCGTTGTCGGCATTCAAGACTCAAAACTCTCTGCAAAGCTACAGCTTAACGCCGACCTAACGCTTCAGTCGGCGCTGGAAACAGCCCGACAAGTAGAAAGCGTGCGCAAACAACAGGAGGAACTAAACCATGATCGAAATTCTAACGTCCACAAGATTTCGTCATCGGACAAAAAAACTGCTTCTACGGCTTTCAGTACAAGCAAACGCGAGGGTCCTGATGATAGAAGGCAGAGGGAAAATACTCCAAACCAGCAACGTCCGCTGACCATGCCATCAGTCAACCGAACATGATGCAGGTGGTGTGAATGAGACACGCATCCACGCACCTCGTGTCCAGCGCGGTTCAAAGTATGCAAAAATTGCCACAAGAAAGGACACTTTTCCGAGGTATGCCTATCAAAAAGAGTGGACTTCGTTGAAGCTCCAAGTCCCAACGTCGGTTTCCTTGGAACAGTGACATCTCCGCAAGTAAATAATTGGGAGGTAGATGTGTTAGTCCAGTCTGAGCCAGTGAGATTCAAGATCGACACAGGCGCCGACGAAACTGTAATCCCACCAGCGATGTTCAACAAGCTTGAACCACGGCCGCTACTGCAGAATCCACCTCGCCAACTTCGTGGACCAGACGGAAAGGCGCTAGCAATACAAGCTGTGGCACGCCTCGCAATGTCCTACAAGGACCGAGAGTCCGAGCAGAGCATCTATGTTCTCCAAGACGTCACCATACCCCTTCTAGGAAAGCCAGCTATCGAAGGGCTCCAACTACTTTCACCAATCAACAGGATCGAAACGACGGTAAACCCGAAAGTCGACTTTCCGTCACTGTTCACAGGGTTGGGAACATTCCCTGGGGAATATCACCTGCAGCTTCAGGACAACGCGAAACCGTTTGCACTAAGCTCGCCACGTCGTGTCCCGATCCCATTGTACGAAAAGACGAAGCAAGAACTTCAACGTATGGAGGACATCGGCGCCATCTCCCCCGTCAGTGACCCAACCGAATGGTGCGCACCCATGATGATCGTACCAAAGCAGACTGGAGCAGTGCGCATATGCGTTGACTTCACAAGGCACAATGGACCGACTATTTCTCCAGATATCCGGAGATCGCCCGCCTGGAGAATACCCCCGCACAGGTCTTAGTGAACCACTGCAAGAGTATCTTTGCACGACATGGTTTTTCAGAAGTTGTCGTCTCGGACAATGGCTCACAATTTTCACGAGTGTCAACCTCAGAATTCGCCAATTTTGCAAGAGAATACGGCTTCCAACATATAACCTCGAGCCCTCACTATCCACAAAGCAATGGACTTGCGGAGGCTGCAGTGAAAATAATAAAAAGCTCCATAAATAAGAGAAAAGACCCGTATGAGACCCTGCTGTCTTATCGAACAACACCCCTGAAAAACGGGTACAGCCCAGCTGAGCTACTTATGGGACGGCGATTGCGGTCAAAGCTTCCCATCCCGAAGAGACTGCTGAGGCCAACAGCTCCAAACTTAGAGCAGCTCGAGAAGTTTGAAGCAAGCTACCGGCTCAAGCAACGGTCGGCTATACGACAAACGCCATGGTGTCCGCCATCTGCCTGACATTGTCGATGGAACAGACGTGTGGGTTGTCGATCTCCAACGCAAGGGAACGGTGCAGTGCCCAACATTGGAGCCACGCTCAGACACTGGCCAGAGCGTCGTGCGAAGAAATCGTACGCATCTCATACCATACACCAATGAGACCACTCAGACTTTCACGGATTTGGCGGATCCTGCCGATAGTGATGGGCAAGAAGTACCACAGGAGGGGTGTGAGGACGCATCACATCCTCACACAAGAACGGGACGCTGCATTAGACGTCTTGCTCAATACTTAGATGACTGATAATTCCCAAGGGGAGGGGGATGTGGTAGCGACTGGCCATGTGTGTGGCCAGAGCGAACCAGGTGCGTGTGAAGAGGATGTGCTTCCGCTTGCACGGGGCACGAGACTTGGAGCTGGACTCGCACGAGACAGGGCCTTGACTCGAACGAAGCAGGGACCAGTTATGCTGATGTAAATAAGAGTGATTACATAAAACGGTGTCGACATACACGGACACGATCCTGGGAACCTAGCTCCGCTGTAAAAGGAAGAAGTGCGGCGAGCTAGGTTTTGATTGATCCTAGCCTGTCGATGAAGATTAAGTGTTTCATTAAATGCAGTTGGTAGTCCAGCGGTTGATAGGGTGCCTACATGTCTGTCTGTCTCAGGGTGAAGACATCCATTGTTGCACTGAATGTGTCAGCGCGTGACGCTCTCGCGCACTCGGTGCGTGATCTGGGCGCTAAAATGGCGTCTATGCATTAGCTAAAGCTACGCGCTCGAGCTGAGTGATACCGGATTGCGCGCACTTCAAAATGCATAAAAAACGATTGGGCGTAAAAATGGCTGAGATGTCACCACTCAAGCAAAGCGCGCGCTTGTATGAAGGCACTCTAGCGGTTGAATGCGTCTCTCTCTTTCTCCTCACATTTGTATGGTTGGTTTGTTCAGCTGGTGTCTCCTAAATAAAAAAAAGTTCAAGAAACGTTCTGCAGCCTCGTGTTATTTGTAGTAATCGACAATTACACTTGTCCCATTTAAAAAAATCTGTCTCAAAAAAAATATATATATAAATGGACCGGATAAATGTAATAAGTCAGAAATCCGTACTTGCGGAGTTGCTATGCTAAGAGTTTATTGTATAAACTCTTAGCTAGCAACTCCGCAATATATCCATGGACTGAACAATAACAAGGAAAGGTTTATTGACGTTTCGAGAGGAGGCCAGAAGAGAGGCCTCCTCTCGAAACGTCAATAAACCTTTCCTTGTTTGTGTTCAGTCCATGGATCTTTCTTGTGTATTTCAATAATCACCGGCCCACAAGCTTCAATCATACATACATACATACATACAGTATATATATATATATTATTAGCGGCTTTTTGAATTTTTGTAGTTTTGTCTGCGGCGCTAACCCCATGACACTCTGGCCACCCCTGCACTATAGCTTTTTTTTCCCCTTTTTAAAGTCGAAGTTAGGATTTTACTAATGTTTGTAACACGTGGTTTGTAGATTACAGCCTAATTACAAAACGCTGGAGCTTCACTGCTTCAGGCTCGGGCCAGTAAAGAAGAAGATTCCTGGACCCGAGGTGTGGGCGAGAGCGCAGGCCATCAGGCTGGCTCTCAAGCCATGAACTTGGGAGCCAACGTAGTGTCTAGCTTGGCCCTGATCGCTCTGCTGATGAAGATCACCCTGCTCCTGCTCAAGTTCCTCAACAAGCGAGGTGCGTAATGAGGGAATGTGTGGGTAGTGAGCGTTTTCAATTTGACTCAGCTTCGCTCGCCATTTTATGGTTGCTCTGTGGAGCGCGTGCAAACAGCGAGCTTTGATATGTGGTGGTGACTTTGAGGGTTTCCAGATACTCCGTTTCATACATACAACGTTTGCCAAAGCTATTGGCACGAGCATGAGGCTGGGTCAACCCTGTGATGGTCAAGCGTTTGACTTGACTCGCTGTCGTGAAAATAGTAATAAAAAAATTGCAGTGGCTTAGCTCGGCTATGCCAGGATATACGTAGCGTAAGCTTAGGTTCAGCTGGTTATTCTTAGCTTTCCTGGTTGTCTAGGATTAGCTTGATTATCATGCTTACTGCTGCTTCAATGACACACACACGGTATACGCATTATGTGACTACTTCGGGATCCGATGAGTTAAGCTTCTCCGCTCTTCTTATTGCGGAGGAGGCGCCGTGTAACCGAGCTTTCGGTTGCACGTCAAAAGATCCCCAGGTGGTCCAAATTAATCCTCAGTCCTCCGCTGGGGCGTGCCAGATGCCCGTCGTTGGTTTGGCCAGCTGTGCGCCGTGTTGTTATGTATCAAGCAACCAAGCTGCCGCCCAGAACAACCGGACAGCGCGAGCCATGATCTCGAGCGGGTGCATGCGCGCGGCGCGTGCATCGGGGACTGACCTAGGCGCCATACCAGTCCTGCCCGTTCCGTCACTGCTCCTCGCGCATGCGCAGCACGGCTCTCCAGGAGCCACGCGAAACTGCTCAACCTCGGCCAGTGTAGCTTACGCTACAAAAAAAAAGAAAAAAGAGAGACGCCATATCAAGTGCACGTGCTCGCGCCACTATACTTCGTCTGCGCGGCAAGTGCGCGACTATTGTTAGCTCGCGCGTGGCTAAACCATGCGCGAGCTAGATTGCTTTGAATGTAAGCCTCGGCGGCTGCACGAGCCTCTCGTGCAGCGAAGTGCTCCTCGTCAAGGCAGTCAAGCGCTAGCACGCTCGCGCTAGCACAGCCTTCGCGGTGAAGTCCATGCTAAGGCGTGAGACGAGAGTGATAACTCTGACAGCGTGTACACTATAGTTTATATATATGGTCTCTAAATGTGAACCAAATCGTTCCGGCGAAAAGCACGCACCACACACTAAAAAAAGGTTAATGTCGTATTGGTCTTTGTCAAAGGACCCACTTGGGAAAATTAATAACGTTCAATATTATTAGCTTATTGGATAACTTAAAGTAATTAACTTTCTTTTTAAAATTCGTGAATGTGTCCGGTTATGGTTTTAATTAGAAGTATTCTGAGCATTATCGAAAACCACCAAATCAACTCATGTAGGAATATAGAAGGCACGTACAGCATTTTACTGCGCTTCACAGAAAACGCTCAATTTGGGCGCCTTTCTCGGTTTCTATCGGAGCGCATCTTTGTACATCTTTGCGCCAGCGCGGTCCTGCCCCGCCTCCCTTGTTGGAGGGAAGGAATCCACGATTTGCAATATTAGCCCCGAGAGCGAACACAAGCGTCGCTGCGGTCGCCGCGCCCTGATTGGGTGAGGTGTACCGTGACGTCAGGGGGAGGACTCCGCTCCGCGATCTCGCATCGGCTCGCTTCCCAGCACCGGTTTCCTCGTTTGGCGTTGTGTGCCGCAACCTCTTCGAGGAGCTAGACCTCCTTTACCCGGTGTACAAGACCTTGAGTTAGGCCGATATTGACATGCTTCCCTACATTTTATAAGCCTGCTTGTCTCTTTTCCCTTTAAAATTGGGTTACAAATCCCGAAAGCTATCGGCGGAGGCAATTCCACCGATGAAGCTCCCCGTCCGTCCGCACAACACAAGGCAATCTCGCGAGGGTTCGGTGAAGCGGTGGCGCAAGTGTTTCAAACGCTAGAATTCTGTTCCGTGCATGTTCATGATTTAGGAAGATATTACATCCCGGTTTCAAGGCATTTGAAGTGGCATTTATATCATGGGCCTTTGGGTGGTCGGCAAATTAGCTCGCGACCCCGACTCTGCGCTGCCACTCTGCGTGCGCTGGTTCGCAGATGTTTTAAAGGCCCTGCGTCTGATTCTCTTTGAAGTGCTCGTGGAACAGGGTTGTTTTACATAAATGTAGCTTCTTCGTGGATTAATTATATAGTTTATATGCGTATGCAGGCATATTTCTCAGAAGATGAACAATTACTGGAAATTAGTTTGTATGGTAGCAGCAAAAGCGGCCGAATTGCCCCCTGTTGCCTGTATGGTATGTACTGGACTGCCCAAAATATGCACAGCAATAGTACCGTAATCTGGAATGTTTCTACTTTTTCCTGACATTCTTTATTCCAGCCTTAAGTATTCGGAAAACACACCGTTTAGTTTGAATTGTCATTTCCAATTGAAAGAGACACTGCTGCAGATACCCAAAAGCTTCCTTAGCCTCCAGACTCCCTACAGCTGGACTCCGTGACAACAGAGGAAAATAGGAGTAAATGCAAGCATTCGAACGGCTGTACAGTGGTAGATGCAGCACTAGTAGCAGAAAATGGGGAACCTGCGAAGGGTGACAGTCTGCGTGAGAAAAGCATCTGGTATTTTAGCTTCAGGACAATTTAGGTAAAATCTATATTTTAGGGCTTAAGGGACTAATAACGAGCTAGACACCTTCGCTTATGCTTGTTATACATTACTTGAGGGTTGATACAAACAAGTCCACAGATACCACCCATGTAATCCATTGAAAAACTATCCGAATTCAGCAAAGGTCAAATGCGAGCAATGTATATAAATAAATGTGCCTCGTTATTTTTTTTTTTTACTTTGCCCCTGCACTTGGGCTGTCTTACTTGTGATTTTCACCCCATGGCCCAGACTGTATTTATCATGTCGCTTGAGCAGCATGCAGCTTTTCTGCTTCGGCGATCTTGTTTATAAACAGAGATACAAAAAAAATTGTATACACAACCTGCCAATTCATTGAGACCATCAGCAGCATTTATTGTGTGAGATGTAAATCTATAGTGATGCTCCTGCAATTGTATGTGGCCATATTTCTTTCTTTTCATATACCAGCTGTGATTCATCCGTTGCCTGCCCAGTCAACCATGCTTAAAATGTTGGTTGAAGTTTCGCCTGTAGCTATGGGCCATACCTCAATAAAGCCACATAAAAATTCACACTATTACGAAAAACACGGAAAATAATTGAATAGAAACGAGCACGCCGACAGCTAACGTCGTCACAGCCTCCACAGGGCGAGTGGGGCGAGTCAGGGAAAAATTCTGTCCTCACCGTGACGTCACCCCGGTTCGCCGTAAGGGGGCGCCACGCGAACTTCTCGGGGCTAATAGCGCGCCGCCTATCGCGCAACGCCGCAAACTTCAACATTTTGGGTGCGAGGCTGGAAAGTTGTTGGAATACAACTATAGGTTTCGCGATGCATGGTTCGGCTTGATACATGGGGGGCGTAAAGTTCGTGCGCGCAGTCTGTTCTAAGCGTTGCCCCAAGACTCAGATTGAATAGTGTGGAAAATTCCCCCAGGAGCGTACAAAAACGACGTACCCGTGACAAAATGTGTGCTGCAGATCCGTCAGTGCTCGTTCGGCTGCCATGGTGAGCCGTCCATGTTCCTTCTCCTCACGACAGCTATCCAAGCCTATTTTAGCAGGATACAGCCTGCTGCAGACGGAAACCTAAAAAAAAAAAAAAAACCTGGCTTTTTTTATTATAAATGTAATTCGCGCAAACATACGAAATACAGTTGCACCGGCATGGCGACAAACAAAAGCGACATCGCGAGCTTTCATCGTCCTCGCTCACGGTGTTTCCAGTGTCTCCACTTCCGCGCCTCTGTCGCGCGCAGCATAGGAACAGCCGGCACGCCTATTTGTTTTCCAACCAAACAGGGGGCGCTAGCAACACGCTCTGCTCGCGCATGCGCAGCAGCTTTTTGCAAATTGTGGATTGTGGGGCGCAGGTGCGAGGAACAGGACTGCTGGCGCAAGGATGCGCTCCGATAGGAAACGCGTTGAGTGGTTGTGCATGGCAGGCTCTGCTTAATTCTCTTCCCTTCCCGCGTGTCCAGAAGGACGCTACAACATCATTGAGACGGAAGAGGTCTTCAACGGCCTTATCCGGGTGCTGATCCTGTTGACATCTTACAGTAAGCGCACATACGCCGTGGCAATTAAACGCAAATGGTTCAAATGGCTGTTGTGCAGGGGCGGTGCTAAGTTGGGATGGGCGCAAACCAATATGGTTCCATCATGATAACTATATACATTTGACAGTGCTTATTTCGACGAGACAAACAGCGTACTAATGCTCTAGGCTTATGTGTTAAAGCATTTCTATCGATTGTTTGACAAAGAGATGTGGAGAATAACGATAAGCTCTTTAGTATGAACCATATTGTATTGTTTAAGTTACCTGTTTTAACCATGCCATGTTCCTCAAAGCGCGGTCCAAACCAAACCGGATTGCGGGACGTGCAAAGGGCGGTTCAAACTGTGGCGGCTATGGCCCCCGCGACCCAGTAAGAGGGCGGTCCAAACTGTGGGGGCTGCGGCCCCCGCGACCCAATAAGAACGCCGGAGTAAGTCACGTGGTAACACTCCATGGTCGAGGCCACGGAGGCCTCGTTATCGCCGCAAAAAAATGCTGCCCGCAAAAAAAAAAAAAGTAGTTTTAGTTTGTGATTTTATTTCTATCGAGATTATATAAAAAAATACACATCGACGAATTAAGAAGTTTCAATTATATTTAAACCATATAATTGACGCCACATCAATATCCCCTCCCACTTTTTTTTTTTTTTGCGTTTTGCCTGTTAACGGTTGCAGCAGTGTAATTCATCGCTTCCGCTCAAGACATCGCCCTGGCATTAGCACAAATAACAGATTCGCGGCTGAATTGAGCGTCTAGTTGTCTCATGAACTGATCCCGAAGACCTCGCTACTCTAGCGGATAGCTATGTTGAGGCGGTGGAAGTTCATCTAAAGTTGGTTGGTTTCTTTCGCAGCAGACGACTCTTGGCGAGCAGACGACAGTCTATTCCTTGGAGCATTGACACACACGCTCCCGTGACGTGGTATCACGTGCCTCGCTCCGACGCTCTTATTGCCATCGCGGGGCCGTAGCCTCCACAGTTCGCCAAGTTATCGTGGACCAGAGTATTGTGTTGTCACGTCATCGGTGACGTATTTCTGCTTCCACTAGCCGCATTCAAACTTGGATATATCTAGAATTTCGGGGTCCCGCAACGACCAGACGGGAGCGGGATCCTCGCTTCTCGCGAACCCTACAAGAGGACAAAGAGGAGGCCTGAAAGGCCTGTCCAGACAGGACACTTCAGAAATCCTGAGGCGACGCCACTCCGACATAAAGATCGTGCAACAAACCGCCCCCGTCCGTGCTTTTTTTTAGGGGGGGGGGGGAGTGGTTGCTTGTAACCGCCCCGTTGTTGCGTGCTAACAGAAGAAAGAGCGACGCTGGACGCGGGTAGGTTTTCGGACGCAAAGGTACATAACGATTTGCACACTTCCGTCGAAGAGTTTTTACAGCGTTAAAGGGGAACTCCGCCGATTTTTCGGTAGGCTTCGATTTGGCTGGAAATTTGCAGACCGCATCAAAAACCCTTTCTCAACTGATAACCAAAATATTGTATAAAAATAAAATTTTTCCGTGAAGTTATTGAATTTTCAAATTACGCCGGCCGCGAGGTTTCCAGGAGGCGACTCTCTACTGGCAACACTGAAAAATCCCTACTTTTCCCTACCCGCGTACGTCACGGGTGGGCAGGAGGACGAGCGACTCCGGCAGCCGCGAAGTGGCTTTCCGGGCGCCAGCGATCGAGATTATTTTTTCGCAGCTTCAAGGTTGAAAGTTCCTTTGCAATATGGGTAGCAATTTGTGCTCCGCGATAGAGTGTAGAAACAGTGCCGGGAAAAAGCTTCTTTTTACCCTTGTTTTCATGGGAGAAAAAAAAAGCGTTCCCCGGAAGCAATGGAGGCCGGCCACGTCAAGGTACTTTTGCGCGAGCTGTGTGCCGAGAGAACTAGTGTCACGTGAAACATTTTCACTTATGCTCGGAATACTTTATAGCCGCGTGCTGCGAGTTGAGTATCCTTCAGCAGCTGGAACAGTTTCAAGAGCGGCAAGCGCAAACTCAAGCCGGCTGTGACCACCACGAAATCCGTCCAAAGAAGAGCGCTAATAATATCGAGAAAAATAGTACACAATATAGCACTATAGTCGACATTTTGGACAGTCATATTTGTTATTCACAATGGGTTCAATGATTATTTTTATATTTTTTATAAACACTATGTTTGTTTCAGACGTTGAATCTAGCTCAGGCTACTCTCGGAGTTCCACTCACGCGGCCGATATGTTGAAGACGAGAAGTGAAACGTCTAAACAAAGTTCAAGTCTGAATTTGGACATGACTTTCGACATATTGCTATTCCTGTCTGCTATTGCAGAGGTTTATGAAGCAGGTGTCGAGCTCCATTAATATACGATAGAGCCTTTGCCTGGTTTGTCAAATGGTTGGCGTGCAATATTCTCTGCAGAAGAAGTGATGATCTATTGCGGAAAATTTTTTATATAGGGCTGAAAAGTTTTTTTTTAAACCATGAAAATATTAATGTCGTTGAGGGGAGGCATGCAAATTTACAGCCGATGGAAACTGTGCTAAATCAAAACTTAATTAAAAATATCTTATATAGAATTACCCCTTCCCATGTGCTCTCGTGGATGGGTGTTCGAACGCATTGCATTCTACTCCAAAAGTTAAAAAAAAAATACGGGTACACATTTTTTTAGTAACTTTTGTTAACTTAATTATTTTGAATTAAAAGTTTTTATGTATTTCTGTACCTTACGCACTATTGTACCTTCAAGCAAATATTCTTTATTTTACGATGAACAGTGTATTTGTGCATTTTATACGCATTCCATTGCATCTTGATGTTTGGGTTGCGGAGCTCTTTTAATTGTCATTTTAACACGATCTTCATGACCAGTAACCTGCCATCTGATCTCCATGAATGCAGTTAATTCCATTCTATACATTTCATTGTTGACGAGAATCGCAGTCTACATGTGTTAGGTCCCAGCCCAGCACGCACATGTTCGTCGCTTTGGAAGGCGAGCAAAGTACGCGCCACACGCACGAACGCTGAAAATGGCATCGACCAGAAGCGCTTTTCAGAAATAGTCTATAGATCTTTTGCTAAATTACTTAAGCACCAGGGAGCATACTCATGCTATAAGAGTGGTTACACGTGCTGGCGCCTGCAACAGTAAATTTTCTAAAGAAAATCTGAAACAAAATGGCACGTTCCTTCAGGTTATACGAGCGTGTGGGGCACCTGTACCCACATTCCGAGCATTTTCCGTGGTGCTTTGGCAATTTGTCAAAAAATGTATTGCGCGACTCTTCGAACTTTCTTCGCCAGCCATCTTTTAATAAAAAGAGAACGGATTTACTAGCGATTTCACGAAACTAGCGAGCCGCGGCTTGAGCGTACCGAGTTGCAAAAACGGTTTTACCAAAATTCCCATTGCTGCCATTTTTTTTTACTTTCTTATAGTTCAGCACGTAGGCCAAGGTCATACTTTGTGCGAATAAAGATTATTATCAACTTCAAATAGCACGAACGCCCAGGTTTTCCCGCTGTTAGATGCGAGAAAGGCGGGCGCGAGCGTACCCGATTGCCGGCCGCGCGCCTCGCTGCCCACCCGTGACGTCACGCTTGGGTGGCGGGGAAAACTGGGGAAAACCTAGGGAGAACGAAGTTTCGGCTTCGGCAGCAAATAAAATATCACTTTTTTAATTAACTAGAGTGAATCTGGGAGAACGAGATAGCATTTCGGAATCAGGAAGCCATCCGCATTCAGATGATGCCTTTGGATTAGGTAGCTCGAAAAATCGGCGGAGTTCCCCTTTAAAGGGAACTCCGCCGATTTTTCGGTAGGCTTCGATTTGGCTGGAAATTTGCAGACCGCATCAATAACCCTTTCTCAACTGATAACCAAAATATTTTATAAAAATAAATATTTTTCCGTGAAGTTATTGAATTTTCAAGTTACGCCGGCCGCGAGGGTTCCAGGAGGCGACTCTCTACTGGCAACACTGAAAAATCCCTACTTTTCCCTACCCGCGTACGTCACGGGTGGGCAGGCGGACGAGCGACTCGGGCAGCCGCGAAGTGGCTTTCCGGGCGCCAGCGATCGAGATTATTTTTTCGCAGCTTCAAGGTTGAAAGTTCCTTTGCAATGGGTAGCAATCTGTGCTCCGCGATAGATTGTAGAAACAGTGCCGGGAAAAAGCTTCTTTTTTACCCTTGTTTTCGTGGGAGAAAAAAAAGCGTTCCCGGCAGCAATGGAGGCCAGCCACGTCAAGGTGCTTTTGCGCGAGCTGTGTGCCGAGAGAACTAGTGTCACGTGAAACATTTTCACTTATGCTCGGAATACTTTATAGCCGCGTGCTGCGAGTTGAGTATCCTTCAGCAGCTGGAACAGCTTCAAGAGCGGCAAGCGCAAACTCAAGCCGGCTGTGACCACTTACGACATCCGTCCAAAGAAGAGCGCTAATAATATCGAGAAAAATAGTACACAATCTAGCACTATAGTCGACATTTTGCACAGTCACATTTGTTATTCACAATTGGTTCAGTGATTTCTATTTTATTTTTTATAAACACTATGTTTGTTTCGGACGTTGAATCTAGCTCGGGCTACTCTCGGAGTTCCACTCACGCGGCCGATATGTTGAAGACGAGAAGTGAAACGTCTAAACAAAGTTCAAGTCTGAATTTGGACATGACTTTCGACATATTGCTATTCCTGTCTGCTATTACAGAGGTTTATGGAGCAGGTGTTGAGCTCCATTAATATACGATAGAGCCTTTGCCTGGTTTGTCAAATGGTTGGCGTGCAATATTCTCTGCAGAAGAAGTGATGAAAACGTCTTTAATTTATTCTATTGCGGAAAAATTTTTATATAGGGCTGAAAAGCTTTTTTTTAAACCATGAAAATATTAATGTCGTTGAGGGGAGGCATGCAAATTTACAGCTGATGGAAACTGTGCTAAATCAAAACTTAATTTTAAAAAAATCTTATATAGAATTACCCTTTTCCCATGTGCTCTCGTGGATGGGTGTTTGAACGCGTTGCATTCTACTCCAAAAGTAAAAAGAAAAAAATACGGGTACACATTTTTTTAGTAACTTTTGTTAACTTATTTTGAATTAAGAGATTTATGATGTCTTTCTGTACCTTACGCACTATTGTATCTTCAAGCAAATATTCTTTATTTGAAGATGAACAGTGTATTTGTGTATTTTATACGCATTCCATTGCACCTTGATGTTTGGCTTGGTGGTTGCGGAGTTCTTTTAATCTGTCATTTTAACACGATCTTCATGACCAGTAACCTGCCATCTGATCTACACGAATGCAGTTCATTCCATTCTATACATTTCATTGTTTACGAGAATCACAGTCTACATGTCGTTAGGTCCCAGCCCAGCACGCACATGTTCATCGCTTTGGAAGGCGAGCAAAGTACGCGCCACACGCACGAACGCTGAAAATGGCATCGACCAGAAGCGCTTTTCAGAAATAGTCTATAGATCTTTTGCTAAATTACTTAAGACCAAGGAGCATATTCATGCCACAAGAGTAGTTACACGTGCTGGCGCCTGCAACAGTAACTTTTCTAAAGAAAATCTAAAACAAATGGCACGTTCCTTCAGGTTATACGAGCGTGTGGGGCATCTGTACCCACATTCCGAGCATTTTCCGCTGGTGCTTTGGCAATTTGTCAAAAAATGTATTGCGTGACTCTTCGACCTTTCTTCGCCAGCCATCTTCTAATAAAAAGAGAACGGATTTACTAGCGATATCATGAAACTAGCGAGCCGCGGCTTGAGCGTACCGAGTTGCAAAAACGGTTTTATAAAAATTCCAATTGCTCCCCTTTCTTTTTTACTTTCTCATACTTCATGCACGTAGGCCAAGGCCATACTTTGTGCAAATATTGATAATTATCAACTTCAAATAGCACGAACGCCCAGGTTTTCCCGCTGTTAGATGCGAGAAAGGCGGGCGCGAGCGTACCCGATTGCCGGCCGCGCGCCTCGCTGCACACACGTGACGTCACGCTTGGGTGGCGGGGAAAACTGGGGAAAAACTAGGGAGAACGATGTTTCGGTTTCAGCAGCAAACAGAATATCACTTTTTTAATTAACTAGAGTGAATCTGGGAGAACGAGATAGCATTTCGGAATCAGGAAGCCATCCGCATTCAGATTATGCCTTTGGATTAGGTAGCTCGAAAAGTCGGCGAAGTTCCCTTTAAAGGGATGCTGAACCGAAATCTGGATTCCACAAAACAGGGTGGCAGAAAAGTGCAACGGGACGCTACAAACACCAAAACGTCACTCATACAGCGATATCTCAAACGGATGAACGTATTTTTCTAAAAAAAAAGGAGGCGCATTTGACAGATACGTTGACGTCGTTTCTCCGAGAAGAGTCGAGGAGGAGAGGAGACGGCCTCGCGCATTCTCCCCCTCGCCGCCTTGAGGCAACACTTGAGGGGCTAAACGAAGAGAGGAGGAAACGAGATATCTTGACGTCACAGGCCTCGTCAGCCTGCTTCAATCTCGACCTCTTTTTCCAAAAATACGGCCCTCCATTCGAGATATTGCCTTACAAGTGGTGTTGTAGGGATTGTAGCGTCCCGCTATACAGCTCCTACATTGTTTTCTGAAATCCAAATTTCCGTTCACCATCCTTTTAGGCCCGCTTCAGACGGAGCAACTTTCTCAGCAATTTTGGTGTTGCTGGCGGGTTGTTCCCTAGCTTTCCCTAGATCGACACGAATTGCTGAGATCGGGTCCGGCTCGAAACAAGCGAGCAACTCGGAGCAATTCGAAGACGTTTGAAGCGGCTCCAGCCAATCAGGGACGCGATATTTTCACGTGACACCCTTGTGGTGGTGATGATGACAGCTAAAGACTCGGTTCTGGTTTGAAATTGATCGTTTTTTCAAATAAACCGTTTCAGAAAGATGCATTAGTATTCTAAACGTCATTTAAACGGATAAAAACACGTTTATAGAGCGGAATTATGTGTCTAAAGAGTGCAGGAAAAATACAATTTCATGATGATGATGGCAAGTCCTAGCAATTCGGTTGCTGCGTGTGAACGCGGGAGGCCCGTGTTGCTGGTGTTGCTCCGTCAAGTTGCTGGGCGAAATTGCTCCGTCTGAAGCGGGCCTTAAGGGCAAGTCTCCCCAGGATCGTGTCCGACAGCAAACAAATGCTGACAGAACTCTAGACAGCTACCGCCATTTATAAGCGACGGCGGCAGCCAGACAACCGGCTTGCCGGTTGTCTGGTTGCCGCCGTTGTTTGTGTCCTAAACAGCGGCCAGGCTCTTTATATTGACCGCAAAAATCGGTTTCTTAGCCAATCGCGTTCCAATTTTGTACAGCGTTGGCCACAGGTGGTGCATTTTTTTCTATAAAATTCGCAAAGAGCGCATTTACCTGAGGAAAAAAGAAAAAAGAAAACGGCTTAACTCCTATGGAAACGCAGCGAAGCCACCGGTCTTCGAACCATAGGGCGCCCTATGGTTTGAAGACCGGTGGTCACCGAAAAGCGGAGGAAGCGAGGAGGGAAGTCGTAATGTTTGCTTGGTGCCCACTCCCGAGGAGTTGTGTCGCCTCACGATTTCTTATATATCCTGTTTGGACAGGGCGTTTACGCTCGCTAAGATTTTTATTTCTACATGACACATGGAAGTCCAACTAAACAGGACACAATTTGCGGTTCGGAATTCGTTTTCTTTCAGCCCGAAAACCGTGCCCATGGAGAACCGGCCGGTTGAGTAGCGCTCACTCTCTTTTCCGTGGTCACGTGCCGTTCTCTGTGGTTTATACACACACACAAAATATAATCAAAGTCGTGGGTCATCGAAGGCACACACTCAATATTAATGATAGAAAAAAATATGACACCTATTTTTGTCGCTTCTAAAAAACTGCAAATATGTTGATGAAAAAAAAATGGGTTGCACAGCCACGTGACTTCCGGCAACTTTCTTTTCCCAGTGCAGTGCCGGTTCCAGTTTCGAGCAGTTGCGTTTTTTTTTTTTTATAAAATATATACTTGACGCTGTTTTAAAGGACACTGACAGGGTATTTATGCTCGCCAGGGTTTTGGATTTGTATATAACATATGAGAGCCTAACTACTCAGAACACAACTTGCGCCCAAAAATTCGTTTTCTTTCCGTCCGAAAACCGCCGTTTTCTATGGCTTGGACACAACCACCAAATATAATCAACGTGGTGAGTCATCGAAGACACACACTCAATATTAAATATAGAAATAAAATATGATACCGATGTTTTGTGCTTCTAAAGAGCCGCAAATACGTTGATTGAAGAAAAAAATGTTGCACAGCCACGTGACTTTCGCCAACCAACCATCTCCTCCTCCATACTTCTTCTTCCTCCCCAGTCCAGTTTCGGTCGGTTTCGAGCAGTAGCGTTATTTTACTTTATTAAAAACATACTTGACGCTGTTGCAAAATATTGATTTGGGTAGTCTTCTGACACCATAATGAATCGCCTAAAAAATAAAAATAAACTTTTTTTTTTGGGGGGGGTATTTTGGTGTTTTTTTCTTAGTCGCTGATTTGCCCGAAAATTTGCTAAACCCACTAGAAAACATCGCTGAAGTAGTAACCTAAATATTGGGCCAAAATAGCTTTTTTTTTCGCAAAGTTATTTTATTTACAATGTTGGTCCTCACCGCGTTTTACCCCATTCACACGGTCAACATTAAGGTACCTTTAACATATTGCCGCCCGCAGAGCCGAGAAAGCAACGCTCGGTCACGGTCTTCTAGAAGATTCCCATTCATTCTCGCACTAATTGTAACTTTCCCTTTGCTTTGTTGTTCTCGAAAGTGCCAGTTCATCCTCGCCCCGAGCGCGCGACGCTCGAACTTTCTTTGCCGAACTTTCGAGATAACGACGCACTCTAGATAAGCAGCTGCCCGCGACCTTGTCGAGTCAGTCTCGCTCGTGCTCTCTGTTGTCGCCGCCGAATCGCCGCCTGCTTTTCTGCTACCTCGACGCTCTTTCGTTCTTTACTTATTTTTGGTTGGCACAAGTTCGCCTATTAAACCTTTATT
Source organism: Ixodes ricinus (assembly GCA_037355805.1). Classification (NCBI taxonomy): domain Eukaryota; kingdom Metazoa; phylum Arthropoda; class Arachnida; order Ixodida; family Ixodidae; genus Ixodes; species Ixodes ricinus. The sequence goes on along the minus strand of JAZHYW010012717.1, from coordinate 114,604 downwards.
TTTCAGTTCACTGCTTGTCTTCGTGTTACCTCCGTTCGTGACATTTCTGGTGGAGGTGCGGGGTATGAAACCCGTGCAGCGTACCCCTACAAGAACTCGTTCAGCAAGCCCCATTTCCCGACGACCTTCCGTTGAAGACTCGGAGCATCGTGCCAGCCGCCGTCTTCAAGGGCAAGCTCCTGAACTCGGACCACTCCCGGCGAGGACAAGGCAAGCGATAACGACGATGGCTACCTCGACGGCGCAGACCACAGCAGCACCCCCGTCGTTTACCTGCCCGTCGCCCCTCGGACTCCGACGCCTTTCCACGGGGAGATCCACGAGGACGTCGAGGACTGGATCCAACATTACGAGCGCGTGGCACGCCATAACGGATGGACCGCCGAGCAGTACCTGCAGAACCTCTACTTTTCGTTGGAGGGTACTGCGAGGCACTGGTTCGAGAACCACGAGGCTGCGCTCACGTCGTGGGACGCCTGCGTCACCGAGCTGAAGCGGGCGTTCATGAATCAGCATCGTAGGCAGCGGGCCGAAGATCTTCTCCAGGCGAGGACTCAAGGCCCCAACGAAACGGTCACCAGTTTCGTTGAAGACATCCTCCGCCTGAGCAGCCGCGCCGACCCGCAAGCTACCGACGAGAAGAAATTACGCTTCCTTATGAGGGGCGTGAAAAGCGAAATCTTCGGCGGACTTATTCGCAACCCCCGACGACCGTCGAAGAATTTGTTGCCGAAGCAACAAACATCGAGCGGGCGTTAATGGCCCGAGCGAGCCACTACCATCGGCTCAGCAACGTCTCCACTTTGGCCTCGACCCGCTCAGAGTTCAGCACTGGTGCCGACGAGCTCCGCGACATCATCCGAGACGTCGTCCGAGAGGAGCTCCGAAAGCTGCTCCCCGCTGCTGAGCGTCCGGCGTCGCTGTCAGTCGCCGAGATCGTACGCGACGAGGTACAGCGGGCCTTGCAGCCCGAACCACCAGTCGACGTGCCCGCTCCCGAGGAACCGACGCTGACCTACGCCGCCATAGCCAGACGACAGCCGCAAGCTCCCCGCCAAGCTGCGACGCCACCACGCCGTGATCCTCCAGCGCCGCAGTACTCCCAACGACGCGAAGAACGGCAGTACGTCCGCCCAGAGCGACCCTCGCTGAGAAAGACCGACGTTTGGCGAACGGCTGACCGACGCCCGCTTTGTTACCATTGCGGGGAAGCCAACCATGTCTACCGTCGTTGCCCGTACCGACAGCTGGGGCTACGCGGCTTCCACCCCGACGACCCGCGCCCACGCTACGGCGAGCGACCCCAGGACATCGACGAATACCTCCGCCGGTCGCCATCCCCGGGACCGTCTACCCGTCGCAGTTTCCGATCGCCGTCACCCCACCGCCCTGCATCGCCGACATCGTAGGTCCCGCCGAGAAAGCCTGCCCCCTGCCTCGCCGGGAAACGAGTGCAGCAATACCGGGGTGGTACGACGATGCGATCGACGCCATGCTGCCCCACGACCCGACGGACGACAGCACCGACGACGCCCAGCTGGTCACCCAACGAGCAGAAGAAGTACGCCAGCTAGCCCGTCTTCGAATAAAGGACCAGCAACGTGTGGACGCTGGCCGGTACAACCTTCGTCGCCGCGACGTGGAGTTCCAGCCCGGAGACAGGGTGTGGGTGTGGACGCCCATTCGCCGCCGCGGACTCAGCGAAAAACTGTTAAAACGCTACTTCGGACCCTACAAGGTCATCCGCCGCCTTGGGGACTTGAACTACGAGGTGCTCCCCGACGGAACCCGACCATCAGGACGCCGCCAGCCACGACCCGAAGTCGTCCACGTCGTTCGACTCAAGCCGTTCTACGCACGATAGGATTGCGATACTGCATGTTTATTTCGTTTCACCGTAAATTTTTTAGCCATTTCTGTTTTCCTTTCACGTTGCATCGGGACGATGCACTTTTAAAAGGGGGATAATGCCGCCCGCAGAGCCGAGAAAGCAACGCTCGGTCACGGTCTTCTAGAAGATTCCCATTCATTCTCGCACTAATTGTAACTTTCCCTTTGCTTTGTTGTTCTCGAAAGTGCCAGTTCATCCTCGCCCCGAGCGCGCGACGCTCGAACTTTCTTTGCCGAACTTTCGAGATAACGACGCACTCTAGATAAGCAGCTGCCCGCGACCTTGTCGAGTCAGTCTCGCTCGTGCTCTCTGTTGTCGCCGCCGAATCGCCGCCTGCTTTTCTGCTACCTCGACGCTCTTTCGTTCTTTACTTATTTTTGGTTGGCACAAGTTCGCCTATTAAACCTTTATTTTTCAGTTCACTGCTTGTCTTCGTGTTACCTCCGTTCGTGACAATATAGGTCCCTTTGCTATCGACGAATCAGCTCGGGCTCTGGGTCGCGAGCACAGGCCACGTGCGGAAGATCGTGAATTGATTGGCCGCAGGGAATAAAGGTCCCTTTTCTAAAAGTACCTTTACGGTCGTGTGAATTGGGTATGAAAGTCTCTACTGGCAACAACGAAAAGGTGACGTCAGCGGAACGCAGGCTTCAACTCTTTAGACTTTGTTCCCAACTGATTCCGAATCATTTGGGAACAAATACATTCGACACCATGAAACTGCTTCGGAAGCAGTTTCATTGTGTCGAATGTATGCTTTGGAAGCTCGCTCCAGCACCCGCGCAGCAGCACGGCACAAGGGCGGATCCAAAAGGGGGGGGGCCGCCCCCCCCCCCCCCCCCAAGCAATTTGACATGGGCGGACCCCCGGTGCACAAGAAAGAATGAGAAAATAGAGAATAGTATCCCCAACACCCCCCCCCCAAACGGAGTTTCGTCCGCCCCTGTTCTGACTGTTCAAAGTACAGTTGATGGCCTTGAGGTTCCGTGTGCCCTCCGGGTCGCGCAGCTGCCGACACACTTTTTATCCTAACGTGCGAGCAATCTGCCCGATGATACGATTGCAACAAACCTATATTGCCTTGTTTCTAGACGATGACATTTTTGTTTGATTTTATTACTTGAAAACAAACATTTATTGGACAGCGCAAGGCCGCCCAGGCCACTTGGCCGTCCACTGAGGTCACTGCACTGGAAAGCTCAGGTACATTTGAGTGTTAGTTTTGACAACAGTATCATTGGCCGATTTCACAATAACTGTTCTGAATTTCGCGATCTTAGTGGCGCAAATTCGCCCTAATGCGGCGTTCGCTTGTCCCCTCCCTGCTGCAGCGCGTTGTGATGTTATTGCCGCTTTCTGTTTGTTAAAAAGCAGCGTGTGTGTGTTTTTTTTTCCTCTTTTTTTTTTTGGGGGGGGGGGCGGGAAGGAGGGGGGCGAAGCTTGCAAAGGAAGGTTGCTTGTGTGCCAGGTGTCCGGGGTTGAGGCGCTCCAGGGGGCACAATTGTCGGCAGCGAAGCGCGTCTCGCAAGTGCAAGATGGCGTCGCCTCGCCTATGACATCCGCCTCAAGATAAATGCCATTTTCTTTTTATGGTTTTGCTTGTTTTGTAGACGTCAGAGCTATTCGGACAATTATAAGGATGCTATATTGCTTAAACTGCCTTGTTCGCGTACAGCTGCGTAGTTGTACACACCCTGGCGCGCGCTAGATATTACTTTCAAAAATAAAACAAAATTGAATGTCGGAGTACCCCCTCAACTTTCACACTGTCTTCCGAGTGACGGGGACTACTTCCAGCCGCCCCCTTCGCGATTGTCGAGTTTTCAGGGACTAGCATCGCCGAAGGTCGCGGCCAGCGATCGAGACAAAAAACGTTCGCTACGGGGCCGGCGCAACACCTTAGAAAAAGGCCGTAGCGCTCTTCTCGTGCCGTCGCGAAGGAAGGCCATCGGGGGCGCGCGTCGAAACGAAGGCAACGCGCGTGGATCGACCGTCGTAACGCCCTTTAGTCAGATATGCGTGTCTCATTAGCTAAAATGAAAGCTCCTCATAGTAACCGGTCTAGAAAACATTTTATTACAGGGGCAAAATATTACACCGCCAAATAATCGGTACGAAATGGCACGAGGCATACGTATAACACGCCTATAGATCTTTTCTGTGTACTCTCGTCCACAGCCACCTAATAGGCGTATCCGGTATGGGCGACGAAAAAATAATCCAACGTTTCAACCTGCAAATAGTAAAAAAATAAAGGGGAGGCAAAACGAGAAAGTGTGACGGTTACGCTTATATCCTAAATGCCTTCTATTGGCGTGGCAAAGGCAAAACAATGTTTTCGCCCATACTGGAAGTGACGTCAATTCAAGATGGCGGCGCACTTGCAGAAAAGGTCTATAGCAAATTGTGATTGTTTTAAAGGGGTCATGAAACGCTTTTCAAACTTTTTCCTATTTAGCTTTCCTCCTCAACTCATAAATCGCGCATTCCACCAAACAGTTCAAGAAGACGAAAAGAGGGGAGGCCCCTCTTGCTCGGAATGTAGTTTGTGTACCCCAGAGCCTTTTATACTGGTGTACCCGGACAGAGCCATTGTCCCCCTAGAAGATTAGCCCGTCGCTCAAAAGTTGCTTTCCTCAACCTGCTCACCCCGGAAGCTGACAGTGTTGTGGAAGCTACGTGCTCATTGGGCCAGCCACACTTGCCACGTGATCACGCTCCTTCGCGCATACCCACACGCAAAGAATGAGGGGAGGTGATGAAAGGGAGGCGGCTGATGGGTCCGGCCAGTCCGGCAAGCGCGTAGCTTCCACCGCAATGTCAGCTTAGGGGTGAAGGGAATATGGTCCGGTGTCGTGTGACGTACGTTTGAACCCGGTGACGCGTTTTCGGGACGCGGATGTATCACAGTGAAAAGGCAGAGAGCTTACGAAGGGGAGGAGGGTACGATGACAGTCCGCTGTGTTTTCAAATTTTCGCACTGAAAGTCAGGATTTTTACTTTCTACCTTTTTTTAGAGCGGCAGCTCTTAGGCGCCCGTTTCCGGCTTGAGCGGCGTCGCCGTCGCCGTCGCCGTCGCCGCGCCGTCGGCGTCGCCGTCGGCGTCGGCGTAACCGCGCGGTGCATGATGGGTAAATTTTCCCGCTAAATTTAGCGGAAAATTTTCCCCGCTAAATCTAGCGGGAAATTTTCCCCGCTAAATCTAGCGGGAAATTTTCCCCGCTAAATCTAGCGGGAAATTTTCCCCGCTAATTCTAGCGGAAAATTTTCCCCGCTAAATCTAGCGGAAAATTTTCCCCGCTAAATCTAGCGGGAAATTTTCCCCGCTAAATCTAGCGGAAAATTTTCCCCGCTAAATCTAGCGGGAAATTTTCCCGCTAAATCTAGCGGAAAATTTTTCCCGCTAATTCTAGCGGAAAATTTTCCCCGCTAAATCTAGCGGGAAATTTTCCCCGCTAAATCTAGCGGGAAATTTTCCCCGCTGATTCTAGCGGAAAATTTTCGCCGCTAAATCTAGCGGAAAATTTTCCCCGCTAAATCTAGCGGAAAATTTTCCCCGCTAAATCTAGCGGGAAATTTTCCCCGCTAAATCTAGCGGAAAATTTTTCCCGCTAAATTTAGCGGAAAATTTTCCCCGCTAAATCTAGCGGGAAATTTTCCCCGCTAAATCTAGCGGAAAATTTTTCCCGCTAAATTTAGCGGGGAAAATCCCCCCCTCCTCGAGGTCACGTGACCCCCCCCGTGCCTCCCCTCCTCCTCAAGAGCTGCGCTCTAATTCGGCGTTACAGGGAGTTGTAAACGGCTTTCACTTTTTTCGCTTGGCGCACTGAACGATGTGTTATTAGTAAAATCCCAATCTAAAATGATTTATCCAACCCAAAATTCATTTCATGGGCCCTTAAAGTTGAAAACATGATTGGACACAGCAGAACAGATCACAGTTAACCGTCACACGCGCGGCCGCAGATCGGCAAACAACTCGTTGTTTCCTTTGCGATTACGCAGCCGATTATGCAGTTTATTTGGGGGCAAAGTGGCGCTATTTGTATCACTTGTGCCTAGGTAAATTAGCGGGAAAAATTCTCGCCAAATTTAGTGGGAAAAATTCCCCGTTAAATTTAGCGAAAAAACATTTCCACTAAATTTAGCGGGAAATTTAGCGAAAATTTCCCGCTAAAGGAGTCGGGCAGGAGAGAAGGAGGGACGTTACGGATGAGGAGGAGGGGCATACCTCCTCTCTATATCTTCCTCTCCTCCTGAAGAGCAGCGCTCTCATCCGGCGTTACAGGAGATTGGCTTGCGTCCCTCGCTTGCATTTTTCACCTTTTTCCCCGTCTATATCTGTGCCTCCTGCGTCGATACACAAATTGTGCAAGACGCAACACTCAAGAACGAACTGTGTGGCCTTGTTGACGCTCCAGAATTCAAGGGATAAAGGCTTCCTAGAGGGTATTCACACGAGGGAGAAATCCCGGGATTTCTCCCCGGCACGCGCATCTCTGCGACGAAAACGTCAGGCTTTGCGATGTGCAAAAGCCTCGCGTTTTTGTCTCGTGATGCGCGCGCCGGGGAGAAATCCCCGCGATTTCTCCCTCGTGTGAATACCCCTTAAAGCGGGTCCTGCAATGCCTTTTTTACTAATTTTTAATTTGCACCAAACCTGAGCGCACTGAACGTAGTAACTTAATGACACTTTTCTTTTCTCCAATTTCGCTTTATTTTAAAAAGTTATAGGCAAATTAGAATTACAAAAACAAGCAAAAAATAACCTTCTTCATGACGTCCTTGGTTGCTTGAGTGGCCGTGAACTAGACGAGGGGTAGTGAGCTGAGCGAGCGCTCACGGCTGCCGTACTCCGTGTCGACGGCGCGAGAGGGCGCCACTAAAGCGTTTTCTGGATAGGCTGTATGTAGCGGGCAGCTAGAGCGGCTCTCACTGCATTTGCTGCGCGAATAAACACAAATTCGGCATGACACTTCATTGGCCACAAACGACAGCAAACACGAGGTAAGATCAGTTCAGAATGGGAGCCACTTCGCGCTGCCATACCGCGAAATGGCCAAACCGCCAGACAGAGCTGCTCACCGAAGGCCTTGGGAACGCTCAGAGCCGGTCGGGTCCTTCGGTCCCTACGGCCGCAGCGCCGCCGCGTACATCCGGGACCTTTCCGTGTCGGCCGCCTGATCCCACTACTCCTTTCTAGTATGCGCCGCCTTTTCCACCGCTTGGTGGCGGGTATGTCGACGGATCATTTCTTGTTTCCGTACTTTATAAACTGCATTTGTTTCTTTTCTGGTCTAAAATACTGAACCAAAAACTACTTTTATCAATAATTGAAACGGTTCGCGCCACTTATATTTTGTGTTTCGACTAAAACGAAGCTTTTAGCGGCTCTGACCAGTAGTAAGCCCAGGACCTAAGACGTCACATTACGCGCGCTTTCGATACCGCGGGTCGCCCCCGTCGGTGGAGGAGGTTTCCGCGTCGTCGGGTTAAAATATGACGCACTGATATTTAGTTACTCTCTCCGTGCCCGCTGGCTTGCCCGAACCCCAAGAGACGTGGAAACCGCAAAAAAGGTAGACGCTTAATTATGATTGCAGGGCCCCTTTAAAGGAGCGGTGCAACGATATTCAATTGGAATGTTTTTCACTTTACACGAGTTCACTGGCACTAGTGGGACTCAAGGATACTCGCACGCAACGCCACTGGCCAAGAAACTCCTTTGTTACGGTGTAATTTCAAGGACAAAAGCGATAATTTTCATTTATTCTCTTTTTGCTAAATTTGATGACGTAACGTGGGGATCGCAGTACACCCAAGTGACGATATTTGAATGCGGTTCATAGATTGGACCCGAGCACTGCGCGGGCACTCGATTTGGGCTCGTGATAATTACAAGCTCGAGAAGCATTCGGGTAGTGGCCCGTGTCCAATCGCTGCAACGACGACAATAGCCGAGCCATAACAATGTCTGGAACCCAGCGCGTGTCCTGTGCTTTGCCAACCCCAGCGCGTGGCTATGATCAACATTGGCGGCATATAATCGGCTCCAGATCACGTGGACGCTTGTTCTGGCTGCGAGTTGAGGGGGGTAAACGCTGCTCGTTTTTCTTTAATTTTTTTCTGGTCCTTCTTTTGCGTAAGGTGAAAAACGAACGCGTGTTTCATAAGTCATTAACGTCAGGGATCCGTTCTAAGCGGTATTTGCGCAAAGTACAAAAATTGTTGCATGGCTCCTTTAAAGGCTGAACTCCATGGAGCGAATTATGTGACGAATAACTGGCGAACGCCGACCGACGGCACGCTCGCTTTGCGCGCGACGTAGCAGCCACTGTGTTGATTCCACGCGCAGAGAAAAAGGCGCGGGGCAAAATTCGTCGGTTATTCGCAGCATATCCGCCCCATGGAGTCCTTCAGTAGCCCAAAGGCATTTTCTATTCGGACACGCGTCTGGCTCAGTTTTAGGTTGTAATTCACCTCGTCGGGCGTGAGTTTGCCGTAGTTCCTAAATAGGAGTGAGGAGGTACTCCCTTAGGGGGTACGCTGCATCTCCTACTACACAATACTTGTCACCCTCACTTATTTGGCGCAAGTCATCTCGAGAAAAAGGACCGCCTGAACGCCTGTGCGTCATGTGTTTTCCCCGTGTGTCCAAGAAAAACATCAAGAAACTTGCGATCAGAATCACAAATTGCTGGGATGCTATAGGACTTTTTGTCGTATCTGTTCGTATACATGGATGAAATTCGCGCTTACAATTAAGTACCGCCAAACATTGTGTAGAAACGCGCAAGACACGTGCCACGAGCCGGTGCTCCGCCGCCATTCGCTTCCAAGGGCCGCTCATTTCAGTGCTGCGCTGCCATCTGCTTCCAAGGGTCGCTCGAGACGGGAGCATCCCGCTGAGGCTGATAGTCGCATTACGGCTGAGAGTGCATTAGGGCCGAAGGGGCGGAAGGGCCGGGAGTGGCTCTGAAGCGGAGTAGGGCGTAAGGGCCAAGAACTGCATTAAGGCCGACAGTCTTGGAATGGACTGGTGCGGCCGCCTTCTTGGGGTCGCGTTGTGGTTGACGACTTTAGTTGCCACCAAATAAGATAGATGGCACCACACTGAGCATAACGGATGAAACGTCATTCTCAGTGTCCCAACTCAGACTTCATTTTTAAGCTTAACATATTTTCAGTCTCGTCATTCGCCGAGGTCTCTTCGCAGATCGCAATGATTGGCACTCCGAGTATTCTGCGGGAAAGTAGACGTATAGGCAATTTTAACAGTGTATCTGTCGGTGACTGCAAATACTGCGGTTTGGGGATTGTTTTCACCCTTCATGGCCGGCACCAGTCGGTACGCCGGCCTTGCCTAGCCAAATTTTTCATTTATTTATTTGTTTTTCTGCGCTTTATCATTTCAAATTCGTTTGATCAGTAGATCCTTCATCTGCATATCTGGATTATGTACACACACACACACACGCGCGCGCGCACACGTGATTTTCAAATAAATGCTATAAATTTAGCGCGCCTTTTTGGTATAACATTCTTATATTCTAATAATCGTCATTTGAGAGCTCAGTGAACATTTTATTGCGTCTTCTCAGTTTTCAGCATTTCAACTAAATTAATTATGTCTCCGATTCTACCGGGCAGTTACAAAAACGATGAGTGAGGTTGATTTTAGAAATTGTATTTTCAATCTTTTAACAGTGAAACGCTGAAGAAAACACATGCATGCAGGCTAGGAAATATTAAAAACGCCAAGGCCATGTTTAAAAAAATAAAAAAACCTGGTCGCCAAGTTTTTCTTGCCTAGTTATTTAGCCCCAGCAGCCAGGACACTCTACCAAGGAAGGCGTTGATGTTGTCTGCGAACTGGTGCTGTAGGTTCGACATGGCTGCTGCTCCCATTCCTGCTGCGGCGCTCATATGTAGCGCCACTCTCACGCCAGGCTCGCATTGTAGGTGCTGATGGCGTCGTTGTTTGCCGTGTACCTTGGCCTGCTCGTGTTTGGCACCTTTCCGTTGCTGAGACGTGCCAAACACGTCTCCGTAAAGGATGAAGCAATAAAGCAAAAACGCAGTATTTGCCGTCACCGAGAGATAAAAAAAGAGAAACAATGGGCACTGACAAATAAAAGAAATGCGTGGCGCCATCTATCCAATATGGTGGTAACTACGGTCGTCAACCACAACGCAACCCCCGCGGAGGCGGCCACACCAGCCCTTTCAGAGACTATCGGCCTTAATGCAGTTCTCGGCCGTTATGCCTTATGCGGCCTCAAAGCCCCTCTCGGCCGTAATGCGACTATCGGCCGAAATGACGGTGACCCCTCGAGACACGGGCCTCACGCACTGGCGCATTTAACGCTACTTGCAAGACCGACGCAAACATATCGAGGGGCTTTAGATGGGATTCTATGTGCGGGGCATCTGGTGTCCAGATGCCATCCACACAGCCCAAAACATGGGAAAGCCTGAGATATGAAGTTAATTTGTGATCAGTACTTTTGCATTATCCCCTTCGTAAGTGACATGCTCCACTAAAGCTTTGCTTAAAAACGAAATCTTGCAAAATAGAGTAAGGGAGAACAAAAAAAATATCAAAAAGTAAAAATCTAAAAACAAAATGGTTCTGGAAGATGATCGAGTGAAGTGTGAACAGGTGCAGAATTGTAACTTTACCTCTTCGAATTTCGCACTACCTGCAACCTTAGCTTGTGCAGAGATGGGAAAACGAATGACGTCGGTACTAATGCTTTCTAAGAAGCTTGCCACCCGCTCGACGATGTCATGAAGAGTGCTTTCTGCCATGCCAAATATCACTGCGACGGCAAGCTCACTTATATTTGTTTCCAGCAAACCTGAAAAAAATTACTTCGCTTGTCATATTCAAAGCTCAGATTGAGAGCAATCTTCCGACCTAACGTACTCAACAAAGGAAGGAAATCATATGTTCCTCAGCGGTCTTCCGGGGTAAGGACCATGGACACGAGGATAGAACTCTGATTTATCATAGTCAGCTATCACTTCGTAGCACACGTTCTGGGCTACCTGAAAATGCTTTCGGAACTGAAAAAAATATATTTTGCCCATTATTACTGGTACAAGGAAGAGCCCAGATAATAGCCGTACCTGGGGTCATCGAAGTGCCTCACAACGCTCTCCACGAAGTTCGTGACTTTCGGGCGTTTCTTGCCATCGCAGCAATCAAAGGTGATCGCGGCGATGGTAAAAAACTCGTCGTCCTTGCTGTCCGAAGAGATAAGGGATTGATCGAGTGCCGCTGCGAGGATCTTTCGCTTTTGTAAGGTCGCCATCTCGACAGACTGCTCGTCTGCTGTTCCCGCCATCTTCTCGATTCCCGCTCCAGGCCGCAATGCCTGATGGGATCTGCACCCCGGCGCACCGTCGCTTTTCTTGGTGCGCGTTGGGGCAGCGAAAAGCCGCCCTGGGAGGGTGCGCTTCGTTGATCGAGGATGTCCGGTGCGCACCGGTGCACTTGATCGAAGACGACGGGGCACACCTCAGTGCGCCGGTGCGCATCGAGGATGACACTAGTAACGTTGACCCCAATGCACGTTCCTGCCTCCAGTATGCTTGGAATAGGGGCTCCATGCATAACATCACTGTGTCCTGGGGCGGATTTATGGGTCAGGCCAGGGAGGGGAGGTAGGCATTCGGCAGGCGGCGGGGAAAAGGGTAGGGGGGGGCGCTGCTGAGATATGACGTTACGGTCGAAACGTTGCCCAGATCTAGTTTGTTGACCCAATATTTGCTATGTCACCAAAATCTAAACTTTTGGCTGGTGTATATCAATGATTTTATTAACACAAAGTTGACCTTGTGAAACTTAAGGGGGGGGGTGCCCCCCCCTTTCCCCTAAATTTGCCCCTGACTGTCACCATATTTTGGGGTGCACTTTTTTGTGCAATGAAATATTTTGTCCAGTGAAGGCAAAGTCAATTGTTACTTACTGTGAAACTATTTTTCTGCGTTTTTCTGAAAAAGTGTGTTCAGACATAGCACTTTAATAAATCGTCATAAAATCACTGGCAATGAGATCTCTGAAAGCCTCAACCTCAATTGCTCAAATAAGGCACCAATTTTCCAGGTGTCTGTTAATCGACACTGCATGAGGCTCAGTGGCGTCACTAAGGTCAGCGCTCCCCCCCCCCCCCTTCTCGTTGCCATGCCCTTGCACTGCCCAGCTGCACCTCCCTAAGCGCTGCACCCGGGGCGGTCTGCCACCAACCCCTTCCCCCTCCCTCTATTGACCACTGATGATACTATTAGATGGTGCATTGACCTCTTTCCAGTAAGCCTCTGTGCAAGCATACACCATCTCCCCTAACCCTTTCTTCCCGATGTCGCCATCTTCAGAGTGTCCCGTCCGTCAGATACAACATAAGAAAGACAGTGTGAAGGGGAGAAGGGCAGAAACTAGGAAAGTATAAGTGGAGAGGAGTGACCTCCTTCCCCCACAACGACTTTTCTTGTGCTGGCCCTTTTCCCCTTGCACTGTCTTTCTTATGTTGTGTCAGACTGACCCACACAGTCAGCACCTATCTTCGCACATATTTTGTCTAATTTGACGATTCTTTGAGCATCGGTAGTATGGGGCATAAAAAGCAATGAAAACCGATACAACAGCACAATGCCAATATGTTCTTATGGTCAGATGCATGTTGGGCTACCCTTCATTTGTAGTGTGCAGAGGATCCCCCAGACCGCTCGTTACTCAATAAAGATTCATTGCTAATCATACCACAGGACAAGTTTGAAAAAGTCCAAAAGTACTCGTGAAATTCTTGACACTTAAAACTTTCCTCACTGACCAGGTCTGGTAAACCATCTGAGGCTGCTTTCGCAGGGGCACCCGAGTGGTCGCAGGCTTATCTTTATCAGGTACAGTGGCCTTTTGACACTACTGCAGAGGTGTAATTATTGGGTACACATGTTGCCACCTGTTGCTGAAAATACACAAGCAACCAGGGTTCTCACTGTTCCGTTGCAGTTGAGAGATGCACGTGGAGGACTCTACAGTCGGTGTGTTTGCTCTTGCGGCTATTTTCCTCAAGATACAAACACTAGCGTGCTTAGCTTATGGAAGTTTAGGTAAGAGCTTACCGACCTTGGAGCAGTCAAATAAAATAAAAGCATTTTCATTTCATTGCAGATGAAGAGGAACATTCGAGGTTTACAAATCTGAACCAATTTGCAAGTGCGTTCTGCGAGTTCTTTATTTTGATGTACCTCTTGGGTGAGTAACATGAAAGCCTGAATTCAATTCATAGCTTGCAATATTTTCATAATTATAATAGAGGTATTTTGCGTGTCCACATTCATTTTCAGATTTTATTGCTGCGAACCAGCTCGACATTCTGAGGTAGTATAATTATGATGTAATTTCATACTAATTCAGAGCAATTCAATTTTGGTAACTGAAAGGCCACTAGGCCGTCCAAAGAAGCATATTACAGCCCAAGAAGCATATTACTGCCTAAGTAGCATGACCCTGCCACATTGGCAACGAAAGCTTAAAATAAATAAGCAAGGTGAAGTTTACTAAACAAACATCATGCTCTGGCACCCAAAACCACACAGTTGTGAGCTTTGGGTGCCAGAATGGTTCAAGAGGCCATATTATGTCCACAACTAACAGTGCTTTCTCTCCCCTGTTGCAATGCTGCAAGATGTGACATACATTCTTCTTATAAACCTGTGGTAAAATATTACAACCTGTATTTCAGTGGTATGCCCTGCATTACGGGCACAGTTGCTCCTACCGAGATCTGAGCCACATACCATCCAAAGTCGGTTCCCGCAGAAGCATACTATGTATATCCAAGACAAGTTTGTCTACAAATTGCTCACAATTTCTCTGGTGCTGAACTTCATCCTGCTTGTTCTTACAATGCAAGTCTGTCGCTGGTACCGTGAGTATGACTTGAACTGCACAAATGTCGCTATATTTAAGTTTATTCGTTCGAACCTGGGGCACTGTTTTCAATGGGCAATGCGAAGTACTGCTTGGAAAAAATGTAGAGGTATGCATAGTTTTGTTCTTGCATGCCCTGATATCAATATTAAAAACATTCAAATCAAACTAAGATGTGTCTTCAAACAATTTCAAAGAGCTGATGTTTACTTTTTAGCCATTAAAGCCCTGCACAACTACCTCAGCCGGCTATCAGGGTACTTGACCATTCTGGTAATTTATGGTAAGTGAGCTTCATTAAGAGCTTTAAGAAGTAGTAACCAGGTTTCCTGGTGCAGTTTTACTCTAGAGGAAATAGCGACTTCATAGCTGTTTTCTGGTCTTTCTATCTTTACAGCAGAGTTTAGTGAAGAACTTGTAGAAAAAGAATGCATGAGCTAGCGTTTCAGATGACCATTGGTTCCGTAAGTTATTGTATTTGAACTAGCTGTTTACACTGCCCGACCTCATTACTCATGTGCCTTCTGCCTTGAAATTCTGAGAGCAAAACAAACAGTCCTACTATTTATACACTAGCAAGTTATTTGATTTCTAAGGTGCATACATAATTCACAGAGCCATACAACAAAACTGTTCAAGACACAAATAGAAGCCATTGCTGACCAAAAAAATAACAGGGTAGATTGTGGTTTCAGTGCAAGTTTCATTCATACAAATACTCTCTTTACAGATGGACATGAAAACAGCTTTCTGCTCCGACTGACTAAAATGAAAACTTAATAAATTCAACCGCAGTCAATTCAATTAAACATGGATGTCCTCGTTTGGCTCACAGCAAGTACATCCACAAGACCCTTTCCATTTTACTCCCTAGAATGCAAGACACACATACCTTGCACACATTCTTCGAGCATACTGTGAAGAAATAGGGCTGCGTATGAATGCATAACAATTATATTTCAAACAATCTAGATCTCTTAGTTACATGGCAACCATTGCAAACACTAGAGCATATCATCCCCCATTAACAAATGTCACTCTTTCCACTGTTTGATGTCAGCGGCAGGCAGCATATGTACATGCTCAGAAGTCCACATTAATACAGGTAGGCAATGAGACGATGAAAGAAAAACATCAACTCTATATTCCACCTCGGAAGATGAATGCAGCACTGGGAAAAGCCCTGGCCACACGTATGTAGTTTGGTGTAGTGCAACAAATTACTCGGAAGTTGACTTAACTGAAACACTTCAAAGTGTTGCCTCTCCTATGGCTTGCACAGTGCTGCGCTCAACCTGAAAGATGGAGCATATAACCCCTGAACTTTGCAGAACCTATAGGCAATCTCGCCGTCTCCAACTGCCCTCATCGTTGCAGCAGCAAAGACAAATGGCTGGTTTAGAAAAACTGCAGTTCTTTCTGCAAAGCCCAGAGATGTTGGTCGGTCTACGAGAAATGAGCAGGCACGTTCCCACTGCAGAGCCTTCTACAACAGCCAACAGCCCCGCTCTGGTCCCACAGACGGGAGCGTGTGAGCACGTTCTCAAAGACGATGCCCCTTTGTTTGTTACATACACTCTCCTAGCATAGCCCCGACTATGAAGTAGACTACATTGACTCCCAGAGAAGACCCTCCTGTCCACCAGGCTTGTCTAGAAAGTGCTATCCGATGATGAGTCCGCAGCCAAACCGACTCTGGTTCTTGGCATGGTTGAGCATGCCACTCAGGGCAAACGAGAAAGGCAGCGGGTGCAGCTTCTTTCGAGGACGGCCCCCACCGTCCAGTTGCTGTCCACCATGCCCCGGAAGACGAGGTTCGCCTTGGGAAGGTCGACCTGGTAGCCAATGGACGCCACGCTCTCCCCAGCCCTGTAGTTGGTCTCCACTTCGACGCCCACCTGGGTCGTCTCGCTGCCGCGGTGGTAGTAGCAGCAGTGCGCGCCCGCCATGCCCACGGTGCCGCTCACCACGTAGTTCGGTCCCGTGTAGCGGCCGGCCATCGACAAGACCGCAATCTCGCCGCCGGGCACCTGTGGGCCGTACTGGTAGGCCAGCTCGGCGCCCAGCGCGACGTTGGGCGTCACGTTCTGTAGGTAGTGAGACACGACGACGCCCGAGCCACCCAAGACGTCGATGTTGCCAAACGTGGCGGACGCGGTGTATGAGGGAGCCCGGTAGTCGGCTGTGAGCTGCGTGGCCACGTACCGCGAGTCTTGGATCTGGGCCGCCACCTTGGTGCGGAGCTGCGGCGTGAACTGGTGGATGATGTTGGCGTTGAGGTTGCCGCTGGGGTCGATGTCGCCCAGCAGGACAGGGTACGCTTCTGAAGGACTGAACTGCTGAGTGCCGACGTAGGTGGCGCCGAAGCGGTACCTCGACGGGGTAACCGAACTCATGTTGAGGGTATGACTGATTTGGAAGTGGTTGCTCAGGCCCTTGTTCACCATGAGCCGGCCCCTTCGAAGTTTACCGGAAAGATGTCCTTACATTTCTTGTGTAGGTCTTCTAGCGTGCCCGGTTCTGGATTTCCTCCCGCTGCAGACCTGGCGGCTGCCGCGGCTCCGGCGGATCCGGCAGCGAAGATGGGGGCGCCGGCGGTGCCAGAGCCGGTGTCGGGGGAAGCGGACTGGTCGCGAATACGTTGCCCATCTTGAGGTCACTTCGCGGTTACCTTAGCTCTCGCGGATTTCGTCTGCTCCAGATGGCGGGGTACTTTATTAAACTTTCGGCTGCCAATCTATGGGAACACGTGTTGTGAATTCATGAAAAAGCGAGTCCACCATAGACGGGCAGCAAATGATTTTCGCGGTGGCGGCTCCTTGCGGAGCGCGCGTGAAACGTACGAAACGGGAAATTATCGCCGAGCGGCCAAACCCGATCGCAAGCCAATTTATTATTTTAGAAAACTTGTATAATAAACACAACGAAAAAGACTACGTAAATGATAATAGCTGCATCGTGATGCACGAAGCCGAGCAAAGCGGTTGCAAGCCCGTCGACTGTCCGGCGGCCGCAGTCGCCGCGCCCGCTTTTGTTTTTGTTTGTGTTTGAGGCTGGCGCCGACTCCCCATCGGCGCACACATGTTATTCGGCGGCCTCAGGAATATGGCGGATAGTGCTAGCGAGAGTGATAGCAGCTCGGTGGACGGGGCAATGGTGGCCCCGTCCCCGCTGACGCGCGAGCAGTTTCAGAAGCGCGTCGAATCCCTGCAGCAGGAGAACCGGGTGCTCAAGATGGAACTGGAAACCTACCGGCTCAGGGTCAAGACGCTCCAGGAGGAGAACCGCGAGCTGCGACAAGTCAGCGTCAACATCGTGAGGCCTAACGTTTTGACACTAAACAAACATTTCGGGCCGGCGTTTGCGGCCCACTTGTGGCGGACAGCATACCGCGAAGACGCGCCGTTATTCCTTCGCTCCGACCTCGGTCGACGAGCGTGCGCTGCGACGCCTTATTTGCAGCGTGAGACGCAAACGCCGCCGATCGGATTGCATGTGGCGGGGCCAACGCCAAAATCGCAGCACCCCGGTTGATTCGGCGTTGTCGGATTTGGTGTGTGCGGCTTGCAGCTGCTGCCTGGGGGGCTCTTTTCAATGAGGAGTTCGACGCGTTTTTTCTGGAGTGTCTGGCGGTAACGAGAGGCTTTGTCTTTTACAGCAAGCCAAAGCCGAACAGGAGGAGGAGTTCATCAGCAACACGCTCTTGAAAAAAATCCAGGCTCTGAAGAAAGAGAAAGAGACTTTGGCCCTGAATTACGAGCAGGAGGAAGAATGCCTTACGAACGACCTGTCACGCAAACTAAATCAGGTGGGAACCGAACTCTGTATTTTTGTGCTCTTCTAATACGAGGAAGGAGGCATCACGTGAATATGCAGTACCACTTCTTTTTTTTCTTTTTTTGTGTGTGCGTGTGTGTGTAAAGAGTAAAACCTAGAATTGCCTGTGACTTTAAGTTTGTTTGGGAAAATTGGGGTATTTAGCCATACCTTAAAACAAAATAAATGAAGTAATGCATGATGAAATTGCCTTGCTACCTCAATCTCATTAACATTTGCATACAGAATAGATGCACACATGATTCTGGAAGGAGTGAACAGTTGGAGAGGGATTGAACAAATTATAATAGCTGGTTGAATTAGCTCAAAACAAAACATTTTTCAAAAGCATGGTGGTTCGGTGTTTTCAGTTGGTACTTAAAATAGTGTGTTCAATTTAATTTCACCGAAATATGCCATTTAACCTGAAATCTGTATCCTAAGCCCAATTTTTTTATTTGCTCTGATTATGACTGTGTACGGTGCGGCATCGAAACGTCTCCGATCTGGCAACACTAATACAAAAACAAAGTGGCTAGGTGGTGCAAGTTACCGCCTGTTGTGACGGATACAACTGTTAGTATCCATCCATCCAGCAGTACTGCCGTGCGAAATCAGGTGGACCTCACAAGTCGGTTTGCAAGTCAGTACACCAAAATTCATTGTGCGGAGTGAAAGTGATTTCAAGTTGCAATTTTTTGTTATAACTTTTTTGCCATTAAGATGAATAAACAAAAAAGACTTGAACAGAATGCATGCTCCAGATTTTGTGTAAAAATTGGCAAGACCGTAAGTCGGAAACCCAGGAACTGCCACAGCGAACATTTAATTAAGTATTTCTAGAAAAGGTGCAACTTTCTGTTAGTGGCACTATCGTTTTAAGTGAAGTCAAACTTCGCTCGAGGCCTATGAATAACCAGCACTCCCTTCAACAAGCGTTACCTTTGAAAGTATAGAGAAGAAAAAAAAATCGGCTCATTAATTTGCGAGGAACGTCAGAGAAACGTTTTGGACATCTGAAGAACTTGTCACCATAGTCACTGACAGAGAAGAGCAAGGTGTGTCTTCCGAAATGCCCGGCCTTCTGCACAAGACCTGTGCCTTCCATCGTGCTTTGGCTGTGCAAGCTCGCTTGAGTTGCACGAGACGCCCAAGCATTATCAAAAGTAGAAAGCTCGTTGTGGAACAACTGAATGACATCCCTGCTAGTCTCACCTTGCCAGTGACTATGGTTACGGTTCAGTCCAGGCTGTTTCGACTGACAAATTAAGTGCGAGATGGATCGCTGCCACATTTATGCCACGCATACTGACGACCGAAAAAAAAAGTAGAAAAGAAAGCACATCTGCCAGAACCTCAAGGACAAGGTTTCTGGTCCGGAACAAGCCAGTGGCCTTCTCTCACTCTCCATATTCTCCTCTTTTGACCACCTGCAGCTTAATTATCTCCTCCGAAATAAAGACGAGGATTGCCCCACACAGCCTGAGGAAAGGGGATTTTTAGATGATGTTCTGGAAATGGCAGACTCGCTACAACTGCCATATTACCTCAAAAGGGAACCACATTGAGGGACCCAAGGAACCTGAGGTCACCTCGTGTGTTTTTATGAGGGCGAGTTGGGAAACTTTTTGTTAGTACCACCTACCAACCTACGAGGCACGTCGTCTGAAGGCGGTGTGTGCCCCCCACCCTCCCCGACCGTGCAGCTGCGTCAGGAGAAGGTGCAGCTAGAGCAGAGCCTGGAGCAGGAGCAGGAGGCCCTGGTGAATAAGCTGATGCGCAAGATCGAGCGCCTCGAGGCCCAGACCCTGGCCAAGCAGTCCAACCTGGAGCAGCTGCGCAGGGAAAAGGTACTCCCTCCCCTCCTCTTGCCCGAGGGTCTGGAAGCGGGGCCGGCGTTTGGCACGCGGTGGCCCCGCTCTGGCCAACACCACTTAGAAACATTGAAACCCGCGCGCTGATTGGCATCGTCGCGGCAGGATCGAGCGAAGGTAGAGATTGGACACGAGTTCTGCATCGGCAATCGGCTGGACCTCGTGTTTAAAGACACTCGGCATTGAGCTCAGGCTTAACTGATGAAATGGCACCGTCCGACTGCGACAATGTTTCATGGAAGAACAAGATGCTCGCTGGCCTCGATTATTCTGGGTGGTGTTGCCCTGGTGGCGGGGCCTCGCAGCTGCCGGCAAGCCCCTTCGGGCTGATGTCTGTTTGCTCGTCGTCTTCCGACGCGTTACGATTAATTTTGGGGAATCGCAAAGGAAGAGAAAGTTGAGGCCCAACGAGCGTGGGCGTGGCTCGTACTTCTCTTTCTCGTCCGGACACTGGGTGTTGGCCGTCCGGTAGAAAGCATAATACCTTGTTATCATAGCATAAGACTACTGCTCAAGTTGTGCCTCGCTTTACGAGAACTCTGCACGGATGCACAAATTGCACCAAACAAGAAAGTTGCACAAGAGCCTGCTCCTCGTGATTGACAAGGCGCCAAACTTGGCCCGATGCCAAAGTATTTGCCAACGCGATCGCTGGCTTTTCCTCTTCCCCAGCATCGCCCTTTGTCGCTGCTTTCGGCCGCTCTTTGCGTCTGGTTGATTTTTCTATTTTCCTGTTGACTCTTTTTTTTTTTTTTTTTTGCTAACGAAGAGAACATAGCGGTGTAAGAAACATGCTTTCACGAGTGGATCGGCGGTGTTTTTGTGCGTATGCAAGCAACTAACTTTGTGGTAGTCAAACTTTCATAAGCATTTCTTGCATAAAACAATGAAACTAATATGAGTTTCGAATTTAATCTAGCTCTTGTGCAGCCGCACTGAATATGTATAGAAAAATTGGTGTTTTATTTAGCTTTTTCTGAACTTTTTGTGCTTACCCACCGAGTCATGGCCCACCCCACTTTTTTTATAAATTTCAGGCGGCAGGAGGGCAGGCGATGACTTGGGATGTTACAGTATACACCCTTTTTATTTTAGAGCGCAGCTCTTAGGCGCCCGTTCCCGGCTTGAGCGGCGTCGCCGTCGCCGTCGGCGTAACCGCGAGTAACCCTCGTAACCCTCGTGAGGGTTACGAGGGTTACTCTCACGAGGGTTACCCTCACGAGGATCACGAGGGCTACGAGGGTTAGTTACCCTCAAAAGGGTTACCCTCACGAGGGTCACGAGGGTTATGAGAGTTACCCTCACGAGGGTCACGAGAGTTACCCTCACGAGGGTCACGAGAGTTGCCCTCACAAGGGTTACTAGGGTTACCCTCACGAGGGTCACGATGGTTACCCAGGTCACGTGACCCTCCCCGGGGTCACGTGACCTGGGGATACCCCCGAGGTCACGTGACCCCCGTTGACGTCATCGCCACTGATGACGTCATCAGTGACGTCACCGGCATCCGCATCGTCATCGTCATCATCACTGATGACGTCATCAGTGACGTCACTGATGACGTCACCGGCATCCGCATCGTCATCGTCATCACGTGATGACGTCATCAGTGACGTCACTGATGACGTCACCGGCATCCGCATCGTCATCGTCATCATCGTGATGACGTCATCAGTGACGTCACTGATGACGTCATCAATATCCGCATCGTCATCGTCACTGATGACGTCATCGGCATCGTCACGTGACCCCCAGGTCACGTGACACCCCGTCACGTGACCCCAGGTCACGTGACTCCCACAAGGTCACGTGACCCCCCCCCCGCCACCCGAGGTCACTTGACCCACCCCCAGTACCCTTCCCTCCTCCTCCTCAAGAGCTGCGCTCTAATCCGGCGTTACAGGGAGTTGTAAACGGCTTTCATTTTTTTTTTTTTTTTGCTGTATTTTAGTGCTTTATTTATTTATTTTTGCTTGACTGTTGAACTGCACAAATGTTGCACCAGCCCTTGTCTGAAGTGCGCCTGAAGACCACTTCAGACACTTCTATTTGAGAACCTCCTACTTCTTGCCAAGCTGCTCGTCTAGATCCTTCTTTTTACCAACTAAAAGTGTTTGATTATATGAACATGTTTGGTGCATCCTTTGCAGGTTGAAAGGGCACTACAGTGACTTTAAAGTTTGTCTCTTTATAATGGGATCATCCCTCAAAAGTAAAGAAATCATGATTGTGCATGCTTTTTCCCCTTCATTAGAAATGTGTGACGAAACATTGTGAAACGCACCTTTTTTTCTCTAGATGTGGCCCGTGAAATGGGGTCCTGTAGCCAATGCTCCTTGATGTTTTCGGTAGTAAAAAGGGGAGTTACATATGATTGCTGTTTTTTTTTTACTTTTATGGTCGGTTCACATGTGCATCTCAGTACTAGATCAGTACTGATGTAGAGCTGTGTCACTAATATAGTACAAAGTCAGCACTGCATCAGCAAGTTCAGCGCTGTTTCCATTGCTGACTACAGTAAAATCCCATAAGGGCACCCCCTCCCCCGAGAGATCGCCTCTCATCCCGTTTTGTTTCTGGTGAAATATCCATAACATAAAGATTCCAAAACATCACCCACCACTCCGACTTCCGTCGGACGCGATGTCCGATGGGAATCATGTCAACCGCGCAATCTGCGGTACCGGTACGTGTGACAAGCAACTCGCAGGGGATCCCGCGTTTTTGTCCGCAATCTGCGTGTGCGATATCGGTCTAGCATGCACGTTGTAGCCGGTTTCCGCATGTTTATCACATTGTGAAACGGGAATCTGCTGCGTCTGCTGTCTGCTGTCTCCTTTCCCACGACGCTAGAGTTCGTAGTAATTCCGCGCATGTTTACCGCCGTCGCGTCGTGACACGCGAATTCCCGTGTCCGCATCTGCGGTCTCGCATCCCGCGTCACATGGTTTGTGGCGGGTGCCCCAGCATTTACCATTAATTCTTGATAAAGTTTCGCCATCTCATCCCCAAAGATAGCCCACCTCATGCTTTCATCACTTACCTCTTCATTTCGGCTGGGTGCCCTTACGGGATTTTATGGTAGTAGTGCCGTGGTGTATGTACAAACAGCCTCTGGGACACATAGTTTGCACCTTAACAAGGCAGTTTCGAACCCCACTTTAACGCCCTCTTAAACGACTGACGACCAGTTCGCGCTTTCCACTTTTTCTCTTGCTTCCTACTCTCCCCCTTCTGCACTGTCCACTGTTGGATGTTTCCTCCTCCCCCATGAGTGAGAAGGATCTTCTGCCTTGCAGAATCTCGAGTCTGGGTCGTCGGCCTTTAAGCACGGGGGGTTGTGCCCTTTGTGACCGCTCTGTTTGCCCCCTTGGCCAGGTGGAGCTTGAGAGCACCCTGGAGCAAGAGCAGGAGGCCCTAGTGAACCGGCTGTGGAAGCGCATGGACAAGCTGGAGGCGGAGAAGCGGCTGCTGCAGGAACGGCTGGAGCAGCCCCTTCGGCCCCCCGTCCCCTAGGGACCCCTCGAGGGACACCCCAGCCGCCCTGGGCGCCCACGTGGCCCGGCTCAGGGGTGAGCTGGCCCGCCTTCGGGCCCAGCTGCACGACACCCAGCAGGGAGCGTGAGTACCCCCTCCTTCGTTGCGGCGTCCCGTCCCGTCCCGCCCTCCCGCCGAAAGTGCTACCCAAGTGGCAACGAGTGATGTTGCAGAAGCCGATAAACTGTTGGGTCATAGTTGCAGAAAGCAACTCTTACCTAGTTTATTTCATGTACTGTCATGGACAATAGTCTGATGTCACCAAGCGAACTCCGCAGGCGTGCGCATTCTGGAAGACATGCCGCCGTCATGCTACTTGTAGTCATCCCTTTCCGGCTTTCCAGCTGCACAAGGCTGCACATACATCATTTGGGATGCCCGGTATCGGCTTGATTCTCCTGCATGTCTGTACTTCATAAGATTGTGTTGTTTGTGATGCCTTAGTTTGTCAGCAAGCGCAGAAAAGCAGTTCCAGTCGTCTTAATCGCTTTGTTGTCTGCTTCGTCGTCGTCTGCTTCTTCGTCTTCGTGAATGCGTGAACCCACTGCCAGTCACACGGTAGTACCACTGTAGCCGCAAGAAAAAAACGACGACGCTACTACTCGATCATTCAGGCTGCCCGGACGTCTCAATCAACTGGGAAACAAGTGAACATCTAGTGCAATGGCACAGAGCAATAAAATTCGAGGGACCATCGGCTCGGTGTAGCACCGCGGAACAGCATCAAATGTGTTAGTGGAAAACTGAGCTTGGTAGTGCTCAGTCTTGTGCATAACGTTTAATCAACAATGAAGTAAGAGAAGCTAAATAGACTTTCTCAGTGAGCGATACTTTTCTAAAAGTTGTTTTACTCTGGTTGACAGCCTGTGTATCCGGTTTTATTTTGTATGCGCAAGCTCCGAACGTAACAGTCGCCCGACGTGGGAAGCTTTTTTCTGCGGTCTTGATTGGTGTTAATGCAGAATGGATGAGTAACGTCAGCCTAACAGACCACCACAAAATGGATGAGGTTCGTTTGTTACATTTTTGGCGGTAAATTTTGAGCTTCTAAATTGCATTATGTGGTGCTTTCACGCTTGTATGAAAACAAAAACAAAAAATGAAGTCTGCTTCCGAAAAAAAGTTGTTTTATTTCAAGTGATGCATATTGGGAATCGCTGCTCTTTTTATAGTGATTGTCCTGTTTTGAAGCACAGTTGTGCTTGAAACATGTCGTTGCAATAACAGTTATAACCATCAGAATACATCGAGCGAAAAGTGTGTTAAAAGTGGCCTATTTGAGATAGTTTAACGGATAGACCGCTACGGAGCGAATGCTAAGAGGGATTCCAGTGTATGGAACACTTTGGCACGCTCTGTCTCGTGCCCTGTAATGTCACACATTTTTGCTGACGTGCAATAGAATGGATATAAATTATGAAACAAATCGCAAAACAAATCGTAAAACACTATTTTTTCTGCCGCTCTGTCCGGCTCTGTTTACCTTTCTTTGCCATGCTTCTTTCTTTTGGGAAGACATAATATCCAAGTCCTTTTTGCCAGGTGCTGTTATAGCTTCGTGGCATACAACAGGTGAAGCCACCAATTGAAAACCACGAGTAAACACATAACTAAAAGTCTCGTGCCAACCCGAAAATTTTCAAATGCCGGGCGTACAACGCGCATTTATTCGGTTGGAAAACTGGAGAGAACTACCAGAATGGGTGGCGTCGTGCAACTACTGGTGAGATCGGTCTATTATGCTGCAACAGTTCTTGTAGTTCTTTTGTTGTATCTGCTAGTTCTTGGTAAAGCTTTGGTCCAAACTATGGGGTGGCATGTGAAATTGAGGTTTCATTCCTTTGCGTTCTTTGACAAATGGGGAGATAATAGAGCTTGTGGGGAGTACAAATGCAGTAAAATTTTTAATCGTGCATTGCGGCTAATTTTTTTTATCGGGGGAGGGGTACACTTTTATGGTGTATTTGCACGAGACATCTTTACCTCCGGAAAGAACAATATGTTTTAGAACTGCTAGGTGGAGAGGCCATGAGAAAGAGGAGGTGGTGCAGAAAATCCGGCGACTGTTCGCACGACAAAGTCGCACGTAATAGAGTCGGCAAAGTCTCCCTTTTCGTAAACCTGCCGGCGACCTTTTGGGGGCTCATCGAACACAAAGTGGGGAAAAAGAAAGGCACCCCACACTTGAGTGCTGTTGATTGTAATCCTTATCCAGAAGGAGGGGCGGAGTACAAAGGGGGGGGGGAATTCGCTGCGACAATAGACGGATAGTCTGTAGACCGGTTGTAGATTCTCTGCTGCTCCCTGCGAGCTCGGGGATTAGCAAACATCCATGACGCTGTGCACGTGACCTCGAAACTCGACAATGTTTCATCCTTTCCTCGTCTCCGTCGTTAGTGCTAATGTAGCATTGCAGTTCTAGAGAACTACCATAGAACTTGTGGATGGAGCTTCTCCCGATTAGTTGCTTGTCACCAACTACGAGTGACCTGTGATCCGCACCGATACACCGGGGACCGACGTTTGCGTGCCAAAAATCGCGATTCAGATCTCGTTCTGAAACCTGTTTACTGGTAAATCTTTCTGGAAAAGAGCAGATGGCCAGGCTCTGTTCTCGAAGAGCCATCAACCGGAGAATGTGGCAAGTGTGGTTTCCTCTTGCATTGCAGACCATGAGAAGGTGGCCCAGTTTGCCCAGGAGGAGCGCCAGATCCGCGAGGAGAACGTGCGCCTGCAGCGCAAGCTTCAGCTGGAGATGGACCGCAGGGAGGCCCTCTGCCGACACCTCTCCGAGTCGGAGTCCAGCCTCGAGATGGACGAGGAGAGGTGGGTGCCCCCGAAAGTAGGGACGGTAGACAAAGGTCGTTCCGCACCGCTTTGGTGCAGTGACCGTCCGAGGATACCGCCGCACTCCGCCGGTGTTACATGTGGACGTGCGTGGAGGGGTCTGCGGACGTGCACACTGTGCTGCGGCACGCCATAGTCACTGACAAGGTGGGGCCGGGCGTTCGAAAGACACACTCTGCTGTTTTCACCTTACCAGTTACTGTAGTTTCCAGCTTACACGCGCATCTCGAATCGGCAATTGATGAACAACGCTATGCTTCACCTTGTTCTGCGTTGTGCTGCCGAAAGCCGCCTTGGTGGCTCGGAGGCAAAGCGCTGGCCTACGGATCCCCAGGTGGCGGGTTCAAATCCCGGCCGAGGTGCCCGCAATCGGGCCGAGGCTTATTGCAGAGAAGGCGCCGTGTAACCGAGCTTTCGGTTGCACGTCAACAGATCCCCAGGTGGTCAAAATTAATCCTCAGTCCTCCGCTGGGGCGTGCCAGATGCCCGTCGTTGGTTTGGCACATAAAACCCCCCAATTTTTATTGTTTTGTTGTGCTGC
Organism: Ixodes ricinus; assembly: GCA_037355805.1. Lineage (NCBI taxonomy): Eukaryota > Metazoa > Arthropoda > Arachnida > Ixodida > Ixodidae > Ixodes > Ixodes ricinus. Next base: position 88,160 of record JAZHYW010012717.1, on the reverse strand, counting down.
CGAAGGCACAGAAACGGGCGAGCAAGCCTGCGAGATGCTTTGTTCGCGCAAAATGTTTTTCAAAGCTTATGCATTTTCCCAAGACTTTGTTTCCCGTGAGAGGTTGTTTGGCTAAGCTATAGACCAGTCCATTTAGCGCTCTCAGAGCGGCGCCATTTTGTGAGACCCCAGCGCCCTCTCCACACATCCGGGAAGTTCAGCAGGTTCGGCGGGGTAAAACGAGAGAGAGGGCACGCGCCCGACTCCGCTAGCAGACGACGAAACGGGAGGTCGCCGTTCTCCATCTTTGGGCTGTACCGGCAGGCTGTACGGAACATCGAACTCTCACTCGTGGCTGCCGTTATGAAGTGGTTCGTGTTGTTAGAATATTTATGGCTACTCCAAAATCGGCCGTTAGCGCTCTCTTGTTTTATTTGAGTAAATGATCAACTGTGTATCTTTGTTCTGTTACTTCAATAGCAGTGGAGTCAGCAGGCAACTCAACCACTGCGTCTGTTCCGCCAGGAGAGCACGTTTTTATTTAATATTACAGACTCCCACTCATTTTCGCTAAAGGCCTACACCAGTACAAACTTCGTACAGTAAGATAGCTACAGCAACCGGATTTACTTTTCGCCGGAGCGACCGGTTTCGCACGCAGGTAACATTGCAATTAGACTTGGTTAATCTTTTTTATCGAGCATAGCATGACACGATAACTTGCATATAAAAGTCCGCGCATCTGCGCTTGAAATTTCCAAAATGACACAATTTTAAACTGAATTTGAACACCAGCCGGATGTTAGGTACAGCCCACTCGGCGGAGCAGACGACGAGCGGGGTGAGAGGGGGAGGACATTTTTTCTCTCTCTGCTCTTCCTAGTGGAACGGTCTATAGCTAAGATTAGACAGTAGGGATTTTGAGTTTCTGGTAGTATAGTGTGTTGGAACGAAAACTTGACGTAGCATGCTACAAGTGGTTCGCTCTTGAGGATTCTCCAGCTACCATCCCCTAGATTTTAGGCACGATACATCCTGGTTGTGGCACGAGTATTTAGCCAGTGCTAGGAGATTTCAGCTGCCTCTAAGAATGTACCTTTGTCTCTTTTTTTTTTTTTTATCGATGTCTGTGTTTTACATTACAGGCATCGGTTAATTTAAGATAACATGGCCAGAACTCTATTATAGTCTGCGTTTCAGTTAAATTATTTCTGTTAATCTCCAGGCTGTGCGATAGAATTAATTAAATTGAAGCACCGCATAACTCCAGCAAAACTAATGCTCGTCAAAATTTACAAGCTCTATTTTATACTATTCTGGTCATGTTTGGGGCTTTTAGTGTCACAAACAAATGTGCCCAAGAACTGTGTAGAATGCAGAGACTGGAACGTGCAATGTAAGCCCTAGAAGTGAGGGCACTAATTCATGTAGCTTCTCGGGGTGGGATGAGGCAGGTGGATTCCGTACCTGCTTCAAGAGTACCGTATGCAATCCCGCGCCTAAAATTATTTCTGTTAATCTCCAGGCTGTGCGACTGAATTAATTAAATTGAAGCACCGTATAACTCCAGCAAACTAATGCTCGTCAAAATTTACAAGCTCTATATTATACTATTCTGGTCATGTTTGGGGCTTTTAGTGTCACAAACGAATGTGCCCAAGAACTGTGTAGAATGCAGAGACTGGAACGTGCAATGTAAGCCCAAGAAGTGAGGGCACTAATTCATGTAGCTTCTTGGGGTGGGACGAGGCAGGTGGATTCCGTACCTGCTTCAAGAGTACCGTATGCAATCCCGCGCCTACTTTGTTATCCCCACCTTTATTGACAAAGCTGGCATCTGCTCCCTCGGCGACAACCCGCAGGCACTTCAACGAGATGTCAGCCCACGGCATGCGGCCAAGGACGGTGTCCAGCCCTATCCCTTACAACCCCTCGCCAAACTCCTCGAGGCCACTGAGCCCGGGTGAGTGCTCACCTCGCCTATAGACGGGTCTGCGGCGTCCTTGTGTGAAACGGGGGGCCAAAAGTTTCACTCGTCACATCGTATCACATCCTACTTTGGGTTGCTTCCTTCCCATTTCTTTTGACTCAAGGGCAGTGTCCTTTCCTTCAGTCCTGTTGCACTCTACCTTGTCACGCTCTTTTCAAAAAACGTTACTTTTTTTTTTTGTCACATTTTTAGCAGCTTTTAAAGGGACACTGACAGGGTATTTATGGTGGCCAAGGTTTTTATTTGTACATGACACATGAAAGCCCAACTACTCGGAACACAACTTGCGGCTCGAAATTTGTTTTCTTTTTGGCCGAAAATTGCCAATCGTGAACTGGCCAGTTTGAGTCACGCTCACTCTCTTCTCTCTGGTCACGTGTCGTTTTCTATGGTTTAGACACAACCACCAAAGATAGTCAGTCGTGGGTCATGAAGGCGCACACTCAAGGCTAAAAATGGACAAAAAATATAAAACCCATTTTTTGTGGCTTCTTAAAAAATGCAAATACGTTAATTGGAAAAAAAATAAAAAAAAAGGTGCACAGCCATTTGATTTTTAGTAACTTTCTCCTCCCCTAAATTTCTTCTTCCTTCGCAGTCCAGTTTCGGTTTCGAGCAGTGGCATATTTTGACTTTATTAAAAATATACATGACGCTGTAACAGAAAATTGATGGGCAGTTTTTAAACACCATATTAAATCACCTAAAAAAAAAAAAAGATTTTTCTTTTTTTTTACATATTTTGATGCATGTTGTCAGAAAGTGTCACTTCTGTAAGCCTTTGCTACGAGAGTTATTATGAATGAGTTGCAATGTAGCTTGCTGATAACTTGTTTGCTGTACAATATTATACTCTCAGTTGCGGGTTTATTACTGTGAGCTAAGAAGCTCGTACAAGGTACTCTCTGCCAATGGTAGAAGGTCTGCGGCCGCAGTGACACGTCCGCGCCCGCGGTTTGTTGCCCCATAGGCATCCAGGGCCCCGGGATGATGCTGGGGCCATTCCCCGGGAGGCCCTGAGCCCCTCGAGCCCCATGAACCGCTGCCAGACGTGCGGGCAGCCCCTGTTCCACCCATCGGGGCCTGTGCCCCCACCGGGGTTTCTGCTGCCGTCCCCGTCCCCTCCCATGGTCTCAATGCTGCCCCCCACCCTGCCGTGAGTCCCTCGCCATTTCTGCGTTATTCACAGTGTGCTCCGATCGTTAGTTTAGCAGGAATTGGGCACCGCAGATGCGACTGGAATACTCTGCCTTTCTTCTTTTCATGTCGCACGCGAATTCTGCTAGGTTGAGTTTGTTATCGCGCACAAAAATGATCAGGCGTCTGAAGCGTTCGGGAGGAGGGGGGCGGGGGGATTAACCTCCCCATGTTCTCAAACTGTTTGAGAGATGTCGAAAATGGGGGAGGGATAGATCCAGCACCATTGCAAATGATACTTTACAGTGAACGGCAGGGACCCTGTTCCTGAATAAGCTTGTTTTCTGAGCTTGTGAGAATCGGGAGAAGAAACCGAGAAAAGGTGGTTGAATAGTTAGTTGCTTGGAGGGTTGCATGTACGTATAGCTGTGGGTTGTATGTTTACGTTCAATTGGGCAAGGTTCTTGCCCCGCCAGCCACTTCATTAGCAGTTCTAAAATGTTAAAGTGTCTTCCGGAGGGCGTCAGTTGCAGATTGTAAAATCTCTAAGATTTTACAATCTGCCTTTACGGTGCTCTTTTATGACGGAGTGCTCGTTCCTTTAGTGCACAGAAGTGTCATTCGTACGGATGTTGTTTCAAAGCTATATGGGTCGAAACTGAGGGAGAGGATGAGACGAGGGTTCGCGGAGACATCGGAACACTGAGTTCTGGGTGGAATGATTAGTGGTCAAATGTAAAACTGGCTGCCTTTGTCTCTATTCACTGTTCGAACGTGTACAAACGGAAATGTCGGCCTCTGGCTTTCTGCATTCGCCTTCGTATGCATTCTAACACTGAGTAGAGAAGACAAAGGCAGCTAGCTTTGCATTTCCCCACTAATCATTCCAACTAGAGCTCAATGTTTTCCTGCGTTGCCTGCGCACTCTCCCCTCCTCCTCTCCCTCAGTTTCTACCCGTATAGCTTTGAAACCCTTCACTGACCTCTCTTGCTTGCCTCGCTATGACTGCATGACATGTCACGTGGCGTGGCATCACAATCTTCCTACTAAGATGAACAGAAAAATATTTCCGCTAAATTCTGACAGAAAGCGTTGCTCAATAAAAAAAAAACGTTGATGCTCTTACACCTTTATTGCTTTTGTCGGATGCCTGAGACCAGGCAAATCTTTTTTTTCTTATTGGTACACATACTTCCAGCAAAGGCACGTCCTACTGTGGCGCCTCTTGGGGTGTGCCACTCCGGCTCTCTTAGCCTTTTAGTCGGTATTGTGGGCCTTGAAGGTCTAGATTTGTCGCCTAGTGGTGAAGCAGAACTGAATTTTCAAAAACTAGTTAACTGCAAGGAACTATTTCGACAACAGGCTACAAATATTCAAGATATACAAAATAAAATTTATACAGTAGAACCTCGTTAATTCGGAGTTGGTCGGACTGCGAAATATTTGCGAATTAAGCGGATTTGCGAATCATCCAAAAACGAAAAAAACTGACTGAAGATAGTGCGCGAGCGAAGCCTTGAATCTCGAAGGAAACAGTTTAGTCAAAACTAGAGAACATCACCCGAAGTAGTCGGCGATGTGGGACTGCCGCGTTCTGTAATTAGGAGTGCCGACCGTCATATTTTCAAGAAGTCTAACTAGGTGCATCATCCCAGAATCGCAGCCGTTACATTCCACAAAGCTGCGGACGACATTCAGCGACTGTGTAACTTCCCCTAGAGTGGGGGCCCGAGGCGGCTCATCATTGTCATCAATCTCTGCCGTCACACTCAGTGATTTCACTCTCAAGGTCTGCGTAGCAGGTTTACTCATTCTCTTCCATGTTTAAAGGCCGACGTACACCTCGCGCTTTCCACATTAGCCCGCCTCCTCCTTTCCTATATCCTCTCCACTTTTACCTTGCCCCAACTTGGCTCCCTTCGCAGCTTAGGAGAGTGGAGCACCAAGAGGATTATCTTCCCTGCAGAAAGCCGAGGTTGTACGTCGGCCTTTAAGTAGTCTGTGAAACTTGTGCCGACCGACTCACCGTCACTGTCCTAAATGCGGGAGCAAAGCTCCTCTCCTCCTCGTCAATCTCGGGTACAATACTGGCACTAGCATTGGCGGTGTCCTCCTGCTCCACGACCGGTCGCATGTAAGCGATTTTGCGAGCAACGAGACAAGCGATGGCGACCCGCTTTGCTGTTGCTCGGTTAATTGCGCGACGAGGCAAACTGCATGAAAGTGACGGGAGCGAGCGACCAAGGCGATGAGCAATGCGACAGGCGACAGTGAGAAATCTCTGTCGCTTGTCACTGACTCTCGCCTATGTCGCCGTCGCTCGCAAAATCGCTTACATGCAGTTCAGTAACGGTCCGAAGCACAGCCCCACAGCGGCGCGGCGCCAAGAATACCGAGACACCAAGCCCAAAAAAACAAAGGGACTATAAACGCATGAACCAGCAAACAGGAAACAGATCAGCGAAGCCGCGCACCATCTTTGTTTTTGCTGCCGAATCTGGATGCCGCCAACTGACGCCACCTAGCAACTAACAATTGAGCCTGGAAGACCAAATCAATGAATTAATTGGGTAAACACGCACGGAGCACTCAGATTATCCAGTCATTATTTCATGAGTAATTCAAAATTTCCATGGGAGCGTGGAAATTTTGCGAATTATCCGGGATTCCGAATAAACTGAGATCGAATTATCGAGGTTCTACTGTATTTTAAAATGTAACTTGTGAATTTTGGTTAAGTATTTTGCTAAGGATCACATTACCGTCCTACCCGTCACGGTCAACGACCCCCCCCCCCATGTACAGGCACGCGAAAAGTTGCGTTACACTCAACCCCGTTCAATTTTCTCACGCGAGTTTACAATCTCGCGGTGCAATAGATCAATCACGTCGAGCTTTTGGCGCACGGGTGAAGCTGCCACGAATTTCATCCACGGTGCCCGGTGTGGCAGTGCACGTGTGGCTCGTGTAGTCTCGCGCTCACCGTGCATGCACGAGGCAGTAGTGAGGTTGTCGCCCGTGCAGGAAGACGAAAGCATCACTGAATCACGGCAGCAGCGGCGTAGCCAAACTGGGCGGCGAAATCGGCGCATCGCGGTCTATCTTTTCGTAGCAATTTGCTACAGTTACGCACGTTACGGCTGGCCTGCCGTACGCAGCCGGACTACTGCAGAGCAAATGCCCTATGGAGCGGGTGCTTCGGAATTTGTACTCGAAGGAGCTTTCAGCTTGGAAGACAAAACAGGAGTCGACTGCTCTTGTTGATTCTTACGGTCGCCGACGAGGTGAGAAGGGCAGGGAGGAGATACAGCTGTCCCGCCTCCAGCGTGAGATTTCCAACTTGGAGTACGTTTCAACGTCTCGTGCACCCCAAGCGTGCGCATGCTGGGGGCCAAACGTTCCAAAGACACGCCCTGCCGTTCTCGTCCCAGCACTGACCATAGTCGAAACGTTTTCCGACAATTCGCCCGACGCTCGAATGCACATTTTGCAACCTCCGTTTCGTGTCGCGGCCTTAGAACGTGGGAAGCTCCCCTGCAGGCCTCTTTGTAAGCGCGAGAACCCTCTGTGGCTTACGATTGCCGTCTCTTCGCAGAGCTTCCCGTCATCCAACCAGGCTCGGGCACGCACGTCGTCGCAGGAGCGCTTTTGCAAGGGGGCCTCGGCGGCGCAGGCCGCCCCAGCCCACCACCTGCCCAGCGTGAACCCCGCCCCGCACACGATGCCGGCCGCAGCGTCCCCCATGATGGACTGACCGCTCTGCCGTCTCCCCACCCCTACCCAACCTCTTCGTTCGGCCGCAAGAACCGCTGCGCCCGGCGGTGCAAGTGCCCCGGAGTGCGACTCGTTGCAGCGAGAGCAGGTGACGGATGCTCTTCTCCACCCTCGCCCGGAAGGAAGACGCAAACTGGAGTTCGGCTTGCCGGAGGAACCGTGTTCGGGTTAGCGTGCGGCCTGCGGCCCCGCGTGTGGACTGCCATGCTCAAGGTTTAAGTAGGCAGTGGCCCTCCTAGATCTGTCGCGGCACTTATTGTTTCGAGAGGCCTCATTGTTTCTCCGGTGTTGCTAGTGCGTGGCCGGGGTCGGAAGGAAGCTTTGTTGTTTGTCTGGTAATGCTGAATGCTTTGTTTTGTTTTTTTTTGTTTTTTACAAATGAGAATGGAGGTATTTTTTGATGTGATTAGTCTGTTGCTTGCTTAGATCCTGAGGTAGCTATTCTTAAGGGGTTGTCGAGTTGGCAGTTCCGGTAATCGGAACGCGGGAAGCCGGTTCTGCTTGCCGCACGCGACGCGCAGATAAGTTCTTACAACTGCGTGAGCGTAGAGGACATTCGGGCATTTCAAAAGGGCTGTTCTGTCTCGTGCGCACGTCGACTTTGTATGATCTGTTGTTGAAGCAGTGTGTTGGATGCTGTCTGGAGGGTGCGGCTTGGAACAGTGTGTCCTTTAAAGCTTTTCTTCCCCCTAGGCAAATCCTGCAGAGATGACTCGCCTGCTGTCAGTCAAGCTTACATTGTTCCAAATGGCAGAGTTGGTAGATTAGAAACAGGTTTAGGGAACGATCGGCTCTGCTCTCCCCTTTTAGTTCTAGTCACTATTGGATTTTGTTTTTCTTTTCCTTCAGAGGTGCAGAGCCTCATCCGTTTCTAACATTATTATTTTTAAGGCTTTGCCGACCCGGTGTCTGACCTATACTGCCGTGATTCTCTGTGGAATGGTAAGGTCTCAACTCTTGGGAGATTTGCTTTCGATGTTGCCCGTGTTGCTAACCAAGCCTCGTACGGAAGCCACCTAACACAATTTCACGCCTCGGCATACAACTAACTGCACGCGACTCTACGAAAAATGTTTGTACAGACAAAGTTTGGTATTTTGTAAGAAGGCGTACCACTTGTTGCGGCAGCGTGGTGACTGCGTGCAACAACTGTGGCGGCTCCGTTGCATTTTGTTTATCGCGACTGTTTGTACATACAACTCTTTGCAGCCTCTCACTTGGTTTGGCGTTCTCTTTTTAGTTGTTAATGCGTCGTGTGCCCCACGTGGTGTGGTGGTTTGTCTAATCGCTCTTGTCTTGCCCGAACGGGGTGGAAATGTAGCAAGGTGCTCACTGAGACTTTCTTTATATCGAACAGCGTTTCTAGGTTTTCCGACACGGGAATTGACTGAACGTCCGGTTTTTTCTAAACACGTCGGTGACCATGTAGTGCCACGGTCTCTGTAGGTGCGTAAAAGTAGATGTTGTGGAGTGCCTCTAGGCACTGTGGTGTGTGTGTGTGTGTGTAAATGCATCCGGTGCAACTGAGTGGTCCAGTTTGAATGAGGGTCTTTGGAGGGAATTGCAGCAGTTGGGGTGGGGGTTGTCCTGTTGTGTTGAAGGTTTGAAGGTACACATGGGAAAGTTGTTGCCACACGCCCCGTCGAGTTTCAAACTTGAGGCTTCAGAGTATAGCGGAGGTTGCGCGCCGTTGCTTTTGTACGTGGTATATTCTGTGAGCTTATGTCCTCTCGAAACATTACTGTAGCCTCTGACTGTGATATCGAATGTGTAAGCCCCAAGCCGACTGTTCCAAAAAAAACAACAACAATGGAGTGGGAAGAACGCCAGAATGATCAATTGGTGTATCTGGTGATGCACTCTGTGCGGTGTCTAATATATTGTAGTCCACAAGTGTCCCGCGTCTTTTTCTATCCGCCTGGGATTGCATGTAAAACTACTGTCGGGTTTGTTTTTGTGGTTTGGTTTTTGGAGGCCTATTGACACGTAATAAAAGGTTGTGCCTTTCGTGTGTTACATGAGCTTTTGGCACGTGTTGTCCTCCGATTGAAGTTGTTCCTAGTTTGAACCAGATGTGTGCCAAACAACCGTACTTAAGTAATTTTGTAATTGCCACGTTTTTCTTTTCGGCAGTAATCTGTAATGTAATTTCGTTACAAATATTGGTAACGGATTACTTCAGTTACTCGTTACTAAATTATGAACAATACAGAAACTGAAACAACACGAGTGTGCGACCTCCCGCTCGACCAAAGCTCAACAAGGAGTGCTCGAGTCCACGCATTTTTCAATAGAGCATGCCGCATAAGCTAACAGTGCGTCAAAGCTACAGACACGAGACTCCAGCTTTGAGACATTGCACACACGCTTGAAAGGCCCGGTTCAAAAGGGAGTTTTAGTAGATTGGTTCCTTCCGAATCTCCTGGCGGAGGTAGATGGTGCTACTGAGCATGCGCACCGCTAGCTTTGTTTTCAGAATTTCGGGGATCATTTCTGGTCGCAGCAAGCTAGCGGGATGACAGGTGTGGTTGCAGCTTTCGCTGCCTTGTCAGCTTACAGATGGACTGCACCTGCATTCTTTCTCTTAAGTACAAGATAAAAGATTTTATTTTACGAGGACTACCATAGTGTGAGCGTATGAGAAATAGAGGAAAGTAGTGTTGCAGAACATCTTTGAAAACACCAAAATTCCTATTGCTCTGTTATCTTAAGTGTAGGGAAAAAGTAATGTTACGAGTAAAGTAATCCATTCTTTTTCAGCGAGAGTAATTTGCAACGGTAATCCATTACATTTGAAGCTCGGTAATTTGCAATTGTAATCCATTACATTTTTCAAGTAATGGGCACAAGCCTGCAAACAACCCCTCTTTTTACCACTGCAGAAAAATGAGCCATGATTTATGAGGAAGCACATGGGGCTTTCAATCGCACACTATACCTGTTTTCACCTCAAGAACCGTAGGAAAAAAGTCCGGCTTCTCGCGGATGATTACTAATTTTCACCTTTAAGTGGTGATTTAAGATATATTTAGTAGCATTTTGGAGTGGATGCACGTTATCTTATCAAGGAGTACATATTTCAAACGCCAAAAGTATCGCCCGTGCCTCCGACAACCAAATCTGAAGAGAACTATTTCGTGCGGCGTGTGAACAATGCGCAAAACTTACTGTTTTCTTGAGGTCAAAACGGGTATATAACTAGCTTTCTTTTTTTGATCAATGTTAACTTGGAGGCCTTTTAGGCAGTCCTGCCCAGAGGAGACACGTGGCAATAATTTGCTTCTGTCACTGCTGCAGACTTTCTAATGGCACCGCTGCGCCAACCCGATACTCCATCCCAGGAGCGAGCGTGGAAGGAACGGCTGGCTTCCGCGGCTTGCAACCAGCGTCGCACCCCCACCAGCAAGAGGCCACCCGTGCCATGCGAGGATCCCAGGGTACAACAGCGCAAAGCAGAGGTGCTTACAGTTTGCACATTGTGCGCGAAAAAGGCACTCTTTTGTATGGTATCCCAAATTTTTAATGGCATTAGACATTTTGGAGCACCCAACTCTATCCCAGTGCAGAGACCGCAAGGTGCGCCCCAAGGGCGCTGATCTTAATGTGTGTATAAGTACAAAGGGCTCCTGAGTAACGATTGCCTCGCTTAGTGTAATCCTGAACCAAGAGGTGGCATTGAGACAGTCGGTGTGCATATGCAGGAAGAAGCAGGGAGCCACCAGCTATCCAAGTGTGCAGCAAAAACTGGAGAAGCCTGGTGGCCAAAATGTGAAAGAGGGGAAAGGGGATTAAATGCATGCTGTCATAGAGTTGCAAATAAGTGCAATCCACTTATAACGATAATGAGAAAACCCGAAAATGCAATACACAGTGATGCCCTAGTGGCATAGCTGTAGCGCTTGTGATGTGGCTGTGTCAGTGGCATCACACCTACATATTTCAAAACAAAGAAAAAAAGAAACAAGAAATTAATGCAAATAGAAAAATGAAGAAAAACGTGATAAAAACAAATCTTGGGTGTCTGTTGGGGCTCTGCCGCTGCCTTGAACTTCTTAGGAGGTCCTTGCTTGGGGTTTCCTCTGTAGGGTCTTCTCTCGTGGGAACAGGGGTGGCCTGTTGTCTGGGCGGTTCGGGCGATGGAGGGATCGGGATCGCCTGGCTCCTACTGAGGCGGCGATGCGCGCAGGTCTCGCATAAGAGCGAGGAGGCCCGGCTCGTTTTACGACGACTGCTGGAGACCACACGTGTGCGATAGCATCAAATGTGGACACCTGCTGACCCTTGTGCGGTTGTGGAAGGGCACTTGTTTTGTTGTAGTATGTTCGTCGCTTTGCAGATCACCAATAGTTGGCTTTGCCTCTTGCTGGGCCCTACGATGGCTGGCTCCAGGCAGCAGTCCGGAACCGGAAGTAACGTTGTGTCTGACGACCCATTAGTCTTTGCACTGGAGACTTCAGTAGCTGATCCCTTGGGCTGTTGCGCCATTCCAGGAGGGCGCTGCACGAGTCAAGGTTGTTGCAGCCACACTTCGTCAGCAGTTTCTTGGCCTCTTGTACGGCGCGCTCTGCCATTCCATTGAAGCAGATGTGGTAAGAACTTGACATCACGTGAGTGGTTCGAAATATACTCACAAATCCTTGAAATCTCGGCTATTGAATAGGGGTCCGTTGTTGCTGCAGTTTCGTTGGCAACCCATGTGTAGTGAATACTTCGGCACAGATGGAGACCACTGAAAATGCCGTGGACTGTTGAAGTTGCTTCATTTTGAAGAAATGAAGGAACTTGGAGTAAATGTCAGCAGTCACTAAAAAGGTACGGCCACCATGGTAGAACAGGTCTACGCCCACCACCTGCCACGGGAGGCTTGGCATGCTCGTGGCTTAGTAATGATAGCCTTGCGTTTCTGGGCTTGTGCTTCTTGCAGTCTTCACATCAGTTCGCAAAAACCTTGTTATCGCTTGGCATGGTTGGCCGATACATCACTTCTCTGGCACGCATCTTCATTTTTGCTTCAGCCCCATGTGCTGTATGCAAAATTTTCAAAACTTCCACTCTTTTTGCCACTGGGATCACCACTTTGTTGCTCCTTAAGACAAGACCGTCTTCTGCGTGCACCTTTTCTCTGTTGTTCCAATACGGTCGAACTTCGTCTGGGACTTCGTGTTTCTCAGCTGGCCAAGAAGTCAATGAATACTCACGAAACTGCCTGAGTGCTGTGTCGTTTTCAGTCGCCTGCAGGATGTCCGCCAGTCGTGCATCTGAAATCAGTAGGGTGGAAACGACGTTGACTTGAAATTGTTTGGTCTCATCTTTCAGCATGATCTTGGTTGGAAAGCTTGAGAGCGCATCAGCGAGGAAAAGTTCTTTCCCTGGCTTGTACTTCACTGTGATAGGGTGTCTCTGCAGCACAAGCTAGCCTCATCCTTTGTAGGCACAGTGGGCAATCACAGAGAGGCTTCCTGAAAATTGCTTCCAGTGGCTTATGGTTGGATTCAATGGTCACAGCTGAGTGCCTTAAAATATAATCCTGAAACTTGCTGCATCCATGAACAATGCAGAGCGCAAGTTCGTCTGCTTCTCTTGCAGGCGTTGAGGTGACATCAGAACGCCGAGCTCTGATTGACTCTGATGGAAGGATAGTGGGTAGACTTCAAGGCAGCTTGCTTTGAGGTCTACCCACTATCCTCAATCGAGCCAATCAGAGCTCGGCGTTCTTCTGACGTCACTGGGACCCCTGTGCAAGAAGCAGACTACTTGCTCTCGGTATAGCCAGCGTCTCTTTTTCTACCTGGGCATATTTTTGTTGTGTTGCGGTGAGGGAGCGGGATGAGTAAGCGGTGGGGTGTCTATTCTGAATGATCACTGCTCCGATGCCAGTTGGGCTGGCATGTACCGAGAAGCGTGACTGGCTTGCCTTGTTCTAAATACGCGAGCACTGGTGCCTTGATAACACATTTCCTCAAGGCCTCAAAACTGAATTGCTGGTGTTCAATCAAGACCTTAGCAATATCTTTTTTAGTTGCTCGCGCAGAAGTGCCGAGAGCGCTGACATGTTTGGAATAAACCTGGCCACAAAGTTAGTCGTGCCTAGAAAAACTTGGAGTTCCTTACGTTCTCTGGGTTGCGTACAGCAGCATGCCTCAACCCGTCAAGATCTAGGCTCAACGTCGTCAGAATGTGACCTAAGTATCGCGCATGGTCCTGCAAAAAACCACAACACTGTTTTAGATTCAACTTCAGGTCCTGCTGCACGCAGCGTTGCAGCAGACCCTTCAGACTCTCATCGTGTTCTTGCTTTGTAATCCCTCAAACTGGAATATCATCCATAACGACTGCCACATTCTTCAGTCCTTCTAGAACGCTGTGCATTGCGCATTGGAAAACGTCTGGTGCTGTTGAAATCCCAAACGGCACGCACATAAACCTGTATCTGCCATAGGGAGCACTCCTGGTACAGATGTAGGAACTTGCTTCTGTCAACTTTATTTGCCAGAAGCTGGATGACGCGTCTAAGGTTGAAAAATGCTTGGCGCCGTGCAGACGTGGAGAAACATCCTCTAATGTTGGCATAGGGAATAGGGTTCACATAGTAGTGATCTATCGAGGTCGGATGGGTCCATGCAAATTCTAACCTTGCCTTTTTTTATGACAACAGCCATGTGACTGGACCATTTGGTCGGTTCTGTTACCTTTATGGTGACATGCTCAGCTTCCATGCGGTCCAGCTCGGTCTTGACTTTGTCCTTGGAGGGCCATAGGCACTCGTCTGGCAGCTTTCACGACACCCTTGGGTCCTGGTTGTAGTTTTATGTTGTAAACCACATCCTTCAGCTGGCCGAGTTCCTGGAAAACAGCTTTTAAAACTATGAACCGCCTCGTAGAGTGTCGTGCCGCTCACACGTGCGGCGCAGATAATGAGTCCTAGGTGTTGTGCTATGCTGCCACTAGGGGTAACTGGAACCTCTTGGTGCACTAAAAGAATCCAACTTGACACTTCTTGTCTTCGTACTGCAGGTCAAGGCAGACTTTAGCGGATGCACTCTCTGTGTGGCCAAAGAATGTGTTTAGGATGACACTACACTTTCTGGTTGGCTTTGTTGTGAGTTTGCATAGTGTTGCCTTTGAGATAATGGAGCAGTTTTCTCCGGTGTCTATTTTACAAAAGACGGGCACACCTTCTAGGTTCAAATAAGCTGTCCAAAGATCTATCACTAGACACAGCACCAACGGTCACCACTTCTAAATAAAGTGTCTTGAGTCTCGAAACAAAGACTTCCATCTCGTGTGTTTTCCCTTCACTTCGTATTTTCTTCTCCTTGCTCCCAGGCTCTGCACATTTCCATCGCCTTAGTGTAGGACGGGTTCTTGTTTAACTACTAGCTTCTGCTGAAGTTTCTTGTCTCGAATGCTGAGCATTATTCTACTTCGAAGTAAGCGTTCTTCTAGCAGCTCGAACTCTCCGTTGTTTGAGGAGGCAAATGTCCATCAACCATTCGTTAAAGGGCTCCCCTTCTTTCTGGTCCCTTCTACCAAATACGAACTCATTGTAGGTCAAGTTTGAGGGCGGGCCGTAGAAGCTATCGGACTTCCCAGTGATAGTATTTACATCCTGCTCCTGGTTTTCGCTCGCAAATGTGAATGTGCTGAAGGTTTTTCTTGCATCTTTTCCTACAATCATTAACAGGGTCGCGCACCTAGATTTTTTTGGTTGGCGGTTGAGGAATGTTGTTGTAGAACAGTCAGAACTCGCATTTCCACGTCTTCCAGTTCCCCCACACGTCTCTGGATGTGTCTAGGGGCCTTGGTGGCTGCAACAGCGTAGTAGATGGCAGCGTGTCCAGTTTCTGGGCCGTTGTCACTGTCTGGTTGCTTTTTTATCGCATTACGACACGTGGGCGAGCGGTTCGAATCACTTCCGACACCATGTAGCTCATGCTCGGGTACCGAGGTGGACAACAACTTTTACTTCCTTCATCGCATGTCCTTATATACAGTGGTGCCCTAGCGGCATAGCTGAAGTGCTTGTGATGTGACTGTGTCAGTGACGTCATACCTACAGATATCCCACGCAAAACGCATGGTCCTCTAGAAACTGAGTCGTTATAAGTGGTGTAATTATAACTTATAAGTGGATCGCACTGTAGCACCACACCTTGACTGAGCGAGTGCTCGCAACAGGAGTACCAGTCACAGCTAGTCACTCGTGGTTCCCTTTGCGGTTTGTTGCTCAGTTAGCTTCTGTTCAATCAGTGCATGCCAACGCCCTATACAATAGAAACCCGTTATAGTAACTCCGCATGTAGTGAAACTCCGGTTATAGTGAAAGGAAAGGGTATTTGCTCTATGGCTCAAGATTCTAATATAGTAAACAGTGAAAACTTGGATACTGGTTATAGTGAAACACGGCATGTATTGATGAAGTCTTATTCCCCATAACGGCATACTTTCTTGGTGAGATTGGTGCAGATCTAGCTCCTACAAACTACGAAAGCGCTACAGGCTACAGTGCTACGTGGTACGATGATGACTTTCTGAGTGGTGCTGCGGTTGCTCGCGATCGTTTCTATTCTCAAGGGCTCGCCATCGTCTGCCATCGTCAAAACAATAGGCATATTGAAATCGAGAAGGCGTTGCTTTGTTTGGGGTGTTCGGGACTGAATTGCGCGTCACAACCGATCCGCATCGTAAGTGAACTATGTTTGTTCATAAAGCAGATAACGACTGGATGAAAAACCAACTTGCAGATGAATTCGGCATTTCTGTTGCAACGGTCTTGGCTTTGGTGGAAAATTGGAAGCTGTATTGAAGACATAATCGCCAATAGAAACAGTGAAAACTGCAAAAAGCTCCGAAACTCCAAAAACAAAACCGTTGAAACAGCGCTGCCCGAGTGGTTTCAACAAGTGCACTCTGCAAACGTGCCAGTCAATGAACCTGTTTTGAGAGAAGACTACTTCGAGGCATCAAACGGATGGTCTGAACGTTTCAAGGTGGGGAACTGTGTTGGTCTTCATCGGAAGTCGGGCGACAGTGGCACGACGTTCTGATGCCCCTATCAAATAATGGACCGAGCAAGTGCTGGCCAGAGCCGTAGATGTGAGGTGCTACCTAGGAGAAGAACCTGAAACCACCCCTACAAGATGTGATCTCTTGTTGGCTTTGGACAGTCAAGGGCGCTCCAAATACAGCAGTTGCTAAAGGGCAAGCCTTGAGAGCTAACTTGCAAAGTACAAAGCACCTAGAGAACAAACTGATATAAACTGCATTCTTTACGGCAACGTGAAGTGATATTTTTAAAGTTGCATTTGTTTTTGGACAAGTCAACGTTTTATTCATTCCACTTTTTATAGATTAATAAGTTATATTAAGGTGTTCCTGATATAGTAAAATTACTACCCGGTCCCAACAGGTTTACTATAAGGGGGTTCTACTGCATAACTTGCAGTTTTAAGTAACTTACACTTCATAACCTACAAAGAAATGGTAACCAAGAAAGTCATTTGATATAAAGAGGGTGCCTTTTTTGCCCACAATGCACGAAGAAGTAAAAGCAGTAGCTCTACTATGTTTCTGCACCTTGAGAAGATCCTGACGTTGCGGCGTAAGCGCCTCCGCTTCACGCTGTCATACCTCGGGGTCCTTGCGTCGCCGTGTGGGCACGACGTTGGTCGTGGGCCGCTGAAGCCAGCAGTTCTCTCAGTGCTTGCGCCTGGGACAGAGCACGGCCTGGCGCGGTGGCACAATGGACCTTATTCACATACAGACGGCACCAGGCGGTGGCTGCACAAACTAAAAATCGAGGAAGGGACCTACCTGTGCTACCAATCGATAATGGGAGCTACGCTACCAGTTTCTTCGTTCTCTGAGCAGCGGGGCGTGCCCAACGCGCCGTCCAAGTGGGGCATTCGTGGCGTCCACTTAAACGTCGTGTTATTCTTTCCGTCCGCTTTCTTTTTTGCGTAACACAATTATATGTATGCTGCAATTACGTTTTCTACTCGCTGATCCACAGCCTCCTTCCGAATTTCCTCGATTTTTCGTGCAGACTTCCGCGCTTGGCATCGGAGCGCTCGCGCGTGCGTCAGAACGCTTCTCGAAAAAGGTCCATTGGGAAGAGTCTGCGACGGTGGTAGCGCAAGTGAAGGCGCAGGTTTTGCTGGTGTTGTCGTGTAGTGAGGAGGGGTAATGTTGATGTTCAGCAATGAGCAGGGAGGGGAAAGCATGCGGATAAACGAGGCAAAGCTCTGCAGGGAAGGCGGGTGCAAGACAACGAGTCTTGGCAGAACGTATTTTATGTTTCGAGTGCGGATTCAAGAAGTAGAGATGTTATCGTGAAATCGAAACGCTGCCAAAGTGGAATTTTAATGCGAATAGCATTCTTGGATACTTCACGCACTTTTCGTCTATCTATGTATCTATCTATCTGGCTATCTAACCTCTTACGCCGCGGGTCGATAAATAAATAAAAAAGACCGGCGCCGGCTGGGATTTGAACCGTTGACCCTTTGATCAGCAGGCAGACGCACTAACCACAGAGCTATGAAGGCAGTCATTCAACGCACTCTAAACGGTTGTTTATATCTTTACCATAGGACGCGCTTTACAGCGCTGTCACAGCTACCGGTGCGCGCGCGTTCCATGCACGAGGGCTCATTCCGCTCTCGTGAGGCTGAGCACGGCCGCTAGCTCACCCTCTCCCGTGCTCGGGAGAGGGTGATGTAGCAGCCGTGCTCAGCCTCACGAGAGCGGAATGAGCCTCGTGCATGGAACGCGCGCGCACCGAGTAGCTGTGACAGCGCTGTAAGCGCGTCCTATGGTAAAGATATAAGCAACCGTTTAGAGTACCGTTGGTTGAGACTAGCTGAGACGCCAGAAAGTCTGGTCGGTACCATTTTGAGTGTTTGTGCGTATGGCGCGTGCTTTGCTCGCCTTCCTAAGTGACACAAACGCACGTGCTGGGCTGCGGAGATCGTGCGCAGGGCTGTGAAAGTGTCAACAAATTTAGAATCGCCTCAAGAGTGGGCTGGCGTATCTAGAGTGTGCCGGCCACCTGACGAACGCGCATAACTCCGCACCGTTTGATGCTATTCGCATTAACGTAGATAATCATTCCCAAAGGATGGGTTCTGCTGACTTTTGTATAATGCGAGTAATGTTTGAAAACGCCTGTTTTGAAGTTATTGTTAGCAGACGACGGGGGAAAGATACTCCTGGCAACGCTTCATCATCGTCGTGCCGTTATCGGCGAACTCGTTGGGGCTTCCTCTTGGCACGGTGCGGGCAGTGCAAACATGTGACTTCTCTCTCCTCTAGCCATGAGGGGAGAGAACGGTTTCTCTCATCTCCGCTGTGACGACAGACAACAAATGCCAGCACCAAAATTCCTGCAAAGTGTCACCCGTAAAGCTATTGCTTTAAAAGCGCAGCGACGGCAGCTTCACCGTGTGAGATTGGTTTAGTCGGTGATAGCGAACGCACAAAGACGACGACCGTGATGGAAGCGGCATTGGACCTTTTGTAAATGGCAAAATGTTGGTTTCGAACAGCAACTGGCGGCGTTTAAAGCAGACACTAGCATCTGTTAGCCTGTCACCTGGAACATGAAAATGGGATTGCATTGCTAAATGAGTTCATATATGATAACGATTGAGTTCTTTTTTGATACTTAAGCGTATTAGTAGTTCTTTTATCTTTGCTAGTAAGAATGGATAGGACACAAAAAAGAAAATGTAACCTTCTTTGGAAATTAGGCTCAGGTCCGAGTAAGTTCAATTTACAATGGATACTTAACAAAAAGTGTTAAAAAATGAAGCTAGTACAACACCCAAGTTGAGATAAAGCTTCTCACTTTCCCTCTTTTACACCAAAGATAAGGCTCCTCTCACCCTCATTCTTTTAACCAAATTTTATCAATACCAATCTCAAGTTTCTTATTTCATAAACTGCAAAAACAAGCACCTGCAAATGTTATGAAAACTTAGTACATTTGTGGTTTAAAAGTGACATTGCGCTTTAGCGACATTCAAACCAGAGTAGAGTCCAAGTTCGCTGCCTGTTTGATTGACAGCTGAAGGGAACTAGCTTGACTAAAGTATTTAGTCAAATACGCACCCGCGTTTTTTTCTCCTTTCTCATTCTTAAAATCAACCTGCAGTCAATACCAGAGAAGGGTGACCTGTAATAGTACTGAGCATAATTTTCGAGCCAATCTAGCTAACCCATGCACTCCCCCATGTCAGCCGCTGCTCACTAGCACTTCGGTGTAAAGCGTTAAAGCTTGACGTACGCACGCTGGTGCGAGACGGTGAAGGTTGAAGTGAGCGGAGCAAGTGCCACGGTCACACTGTAGTCACGGCATGAGGCACGTGACAGGCACAATAATCAAGAGATATCATCAGGAGTAAAAGACCTGGTTCTGTCTTGCTACAGTCGCCGCTATTCCACTATCCCACTATTTAGCACATTTTTATAGCGTGAGCTACACTGGCCGAGGTTGAGCAGTTTCGCATGGCTCGCATAATGAGCCGTGCTCCGTGCTGCACAAGCGCGAGGAGCAGTGACGTCACACGACGCACAGCTGGCGCGCCAAAGCTGCCGCCGCCGCGCGGGTCCGCCATTACCGCGCGCGCCTCGCCGGTCTGCACATTCCAGAGGAGTGACGCTCATAGCCACGGCAGACGCACTGGCGCTGCCGCATGCCCAGCTGTCCGCCTCCGTTGCGCAGTAGCCAAGCCTGACGCTGCACCCGAGCCGCTTGATAGCGCCTCTCATTTTGTGCGCATAAGCTCACTCTACGTATATCCTGGCATAACCGAGCTAAGCCACTGCTATTTTTTTTTTTGCAACTATCAGCTCCCGACATTGAAGACATGGTCTGGAAATTCAGACGATGACAGGGCCAGCGCGGTTGACAAGCAACCCCTGCACTTTGTTGCATCTTGAGTCAGAGCACAGGCGACGCGACGAGCCAATGGGACCAGTCAAATAGCGTTGAAAGAGCGATGTCATGGCATTCACCGTCTATCTGTGCGTGCTCTTTCGTCGACTAAAACCAGCCATGCTTGGCGAATGCTCCAGACTTGCGCTTTTAGTATGTCTTTGTGATGGGCTATGTTTTTGAGCATTCGACTGTGCTCTGACCCAAGACGAAACAAACTATACGGCGTGTAAGGTAGACGCTGTGAAATGCATATTACAGCGGAGCTGTTAAGGGCTAGTTTCCCCAGTATTGTGTCCGCGGGCAAACAAATGTCAACACAAAACTCTGGACAGCTACCGTCATCTATGAGCAACGGTGGCAACCAGACAACCGGCTTGCCGGTTGTCTGGTTGTCGCCGTTGAATGCGGGTCGAATTATCTTGCAGTCTCCTCCCACATTTTCCTTCCTGCTTCTTTTACCCTCTTTTCTGCCGAACTAGTCTGCTCAGCCCAGTTCCTAATACGTATACGTGGGCATTTCAAAAGTCAGCTTTTGGGTTCGATTCATTTATTTCGTGTTTAAATGTTTTATGTACGATTGTTCGTATACATCCTAGTGCCTACTGTACATCCTCCATTTATTTTACCTTGGTTCAAATTTCAAATTTAATAGTTGCCCCTCTGCTTTCGAAGGACCAGTCCATGTTCCCCCATGCAGTCTGTTTAGGTGTGTCCCGTACGCCCCCAGTTCCAATCTGCTCACCCTCCTTTGTTGAATTTCCAATCCTGATTAAACCTCCGGCCTCATGCACAGTACCCCATTGCCAAAATATAGTCTACACACCATCACTCCTTTCCATGTACACCTGACCATTTCGTATCTATTCTAATTCCGCCGTGCCTCAAGTTTCATACTAGTAGCTAAATTTATTTTCTCTTTCCTATTTATATTTTTCTTTCGTTCTTCTAGATACCTTCTCTCATTGGGCCATACCCAGGTATTTGTATTTTTCTACATGGTCTATAACAAGATCTTGTATTCTGAGGGGTTACCCCTTTGCGTCCTTGCTCAAGACTTGTCACTACTAAACCTCAAGCCCAAGATGTCCTCTTCACATATCCTAAGTCAGATCCCGCAATGTATTTAGGATATCTTTCACGAGCACTATGTACTATAAGCCCTTTCGAAAGTGTGGCCATACATACGCTTGCTGGAAATGTTCTGGTCTTCACACTACCTCGCAAAAGAAAAAAGGTTGTCCTCACAATGCCTCGTAAGAGAACGGCGCTTGGCTAGGGACAGAGAAGCAAGGTAAGCACATTCAGCTACGACCGAGGGCTAAGTGAGCGAACAAAGTTCGTCCTAATTAAATCAGCAGATTATGACATTCATAGAAGTCTGCCGCAAAGCACCGCAGAAACAGCCCTATTTTCTTTTTAAATGCCCAATGTGTTCGCGTGCACGATCTTGTCCCGGAAAAGTGTTTTCCCCCTAAGCACCAAGCTACACTGTAGAAAAAAAAACAGTGGAGTGTGTGTATGTTTATACAGCCAAGAACTTAGTCTGCCTCAACGGGCGACTTGTCTCCCCGCTGTAGATGAGAAAGTTAGCTAGTGCAGTACAAACCGGTAGCCTCTGAGTCTTTAACGTGCATCACGCAGTAGCGATACACGGCCGCAAGCCGGTACGATGCTCATCCGGATCAGAACGGGCAGGGGTAGGGACTGACTGCACTGCAGAAGCAAGATGCCCCAAGCGCTTGAAAGAAACGCAAGATTGTGATGTCTGTAGCACGTTCGGCGTTGAGGACGGAAGAGATGTTGCGACAGACTCCGAGCTTAGGTGCAAACATTCTGTTTATTCTCTCGTGCCGCTGGGCTGGTATCGACGAGTAACATTGTCGTGTTATCGGCGACTTGGCAGGCTGATGGACTGCCACAATCTCCACTCTGTGGATGTTGCTTCTCTGCAGCGCACCAGTGCACGATGTGAAGCAAGCTCAACAGAGCTCGCTAACCTTAACAGAGCACTAAACTCAAGGGAGCTCATTCTGCTGTTAGTGGAGTACAAATTAAAGAGTATGTTATTCAAAGCAACATTTATTTTTGAATTTGTACAATTTTACTTATCGTGACAAACCGGTGGTGTATCGGGTCACAGGGTTGTATAATAGTTTTGCAACTGAAACTAACTTTTGGTGCAATGTGGGCACACATTCTTCACTTTTTGGTGAAACGCAGCAGGGTATCTCGGCACAAGTGGTGCAGCAATCAGATCTCTATATCTGCGGCTGCAGGTAACTTGTCATTAACTATGCATGGTTTGAATCCGAGCAACTTGCTGTGTTAAGAACATTTCCATGAAATTAAATGTGACAAACATAATTGAAGTGCAAATATGCCAAACCCACAAATGTTCACAGTTTAAGCTCTTCTGAAACAGTTTGTTCATTCATGTATACAGGGAAATGTCCAGAGATTCGGCTAAAACCAAAGAGTGATAGTAACATTCCATGGTGGCCTCAGTAATCAAATTGGTAATAGCTATTACCGCTAAATTGAAATGCTCTAAATGATTTTAATGAAAGTTACGCATTTGAAAACTGGCAAAACATCACCTTCATTCAGGCTTGTGCATTTTTTATTGTATTGTCTAAAAATGCCATAGAACTTCAATGGAAGAACTCTATGAACCATGGATATAAAGCAAAAATGTCATGTCATGACTTTTAGCACTTTAGAGGTCTCAAACAGTTATAACAGACTAGCCGCCATCATTGTATATTCACACCATGCAAACAAACCAAATTGAGCAACTCTTAGATTCAGTTCAACAGCACTGGGATTAAACTTACGATGACTTTAACTAAATTTGTTGGCACAGGGATTAGATTGATGGCAACTTGGGTTACGGTAACCTAGCTTACAGATGGGACACTCAGATTAAAAAATATGGCACTTGGAATATTATGGCCTGCAGTAGCGAAAGACATCATAAATATGCACGAGATTCATTGCAGAGTGTGTAATCAACCAAAACATGTTTTCTTCAAAAACGTGTAGCACAAACAGCAGCGGCGGTTTGATGACAACGCCGAGGTTTCAGAGAAGAGGTCTCGTAGACGCAACAGCGTATATGTCGTCTCCCACACTGACGTTACCGTCCTTCACAACATACTGGCACACCCCGAACAACGGATACATCTTGTACTTTTCCTTCCCAAGCTCCGACCTGTCAACCCGGTATCTGTGAGGAGGAAACAAGAAAAAGCCATGTCTACAAATAAATGTGATGCAGCAAACAAGTAAGCTTGGAGCATGCACCAAACTTTACTACCAATTGAGGCTATACCAGTCTTAGTGAGAAGGCATTACGGCATTCACTAGGATCCTCCCAGCCTGCACTGTAATGTGTCTTTTCCAAATAATATAAACTAGGTAGTGTTTTGAAAGGTTATAGACCATAACGGTGACTGCAAAAATACTGTTTTTGCAGATATACAGGTGCTGACTTGTGCAGTTAAGGGAGCACTCAAGTGCTTTTTGTAGAAGCTTGTTTTTGATGGCATATTGCTTGAAGGCTTTAGTCAATAAAAATTACATTTGATGGCAAGACGTCCTGTAAGCTCACAGCAATAGAAGTATGCTGGCACTATTTTCTCTTCGGAGGGCCGTCCTCGGGTCCCCACCACCTCCATAGAACTTGACCAACGAAAATAGTTAATTGCGTGGAGATTCCGAATAATACTATTATTGCTCCTTTTAGGCGCATTGTTCACTATATTTTGACAAAAACGTCAAATCTTTGGGTGTAGGAGATCTAACACAGCAAAAATTGTTTGAAAATGCCGTCTGACCGCACCCCTGTTGTCTTCTCCAAGGCGTATAAAGTGGGGCGTGTCACGATCTTTGATTAGATTTTGAATAGGGAAATCGGCCGCCCATGAGTGTAATTTCGGGTTTTTAGGATTCTTAGAGCCCGTAGATTGAGTTATTGCCATAAGTAAACAACTTCAGAATCCACTTGAGTGCCCCTTTAATAAACAAGCTGATGTTCCTTGAGCCACACATATGCAATGCAGTAATTCCTTTACACTTCTTTTCGTTGAACATTAACGAGGCACGGTAATTTATTTTTCGGCAAATCCTAAATTTTTGACACACTTTCAAATAAAATAATTAATTTTTGTCCTTACTTGTATTAAAAGGGCACTAAAGTGCTGTTTGAGATCTTCGTTCTATGGTCATAAGGTAATCTACGAGGTCTAAGCATCCTAAAGAACCTGAAACTACATTCATGTGCGGCCGATTCGCATATTAAAAGAGCTGATCAAAGTTCCTGACACTTACCGTCGGCGCAGAATGACGGATGGCACTACCGAACCTTGCTGAATATGATAGAATGAAAGACGGCATTTTCATCAGCCTGTCAAGAGCGATGGGGTCCCGCGTGGCCGAGCAGTTGACCAGTCCCGCCCGTCCACACGGGAACCCATCGCTCTCAAGTGGCTGACAGGTGCCGTGGCGTCGTTTGACCATATTCAGCAAGGTCCGGTAGCGCCCTCCGTCGTTCTGCGCCGACGGTAAGTGTCGAAAACTTTGATCACTTTTTTAAAACGCAAATGGGCTACGCATGAATGTAATGCAATTTAGATTTTTTAAGATGCTTAGAGCTCGTAGATTGAGTTATGACCATAGACAAGGATCTGAAAAAGCACTTTAGTGCCCCTTTTAAATCAATCGGCTCATTTCAGGAATTGAAAATTTAAAGAAAACTGATTAGCTGATATATCCCAATAAGTGATCAGCCACGAACACATACAAATAAGTGATTTGTAGAAACTCCTTTTGACCCTGTGGAACAGGGTCAAATAAAGGAAGAATTTTCTCTTCATGCTGCGAGTTTTCTCCAGAAACACAAACACAAGTGCTAAATTTACATCTGCTGAATGTTCCAGTACATTTCCTGTTATCTTAAGAACAAAGAGCAACTGCTATGACACCCATACTTACGTCCGGAGTGTTTTCAGTGGTTCCACTGCCTTGGTTCCAGTGCTCGGGTCAACTGTAGTAAGAACGCACCTACCATAAAAAGATAACCGTGTTAGGAGTCAGAGCAACTGAAAAGACAATTAGGACAACTCTGCAATGAGGACAATCAAAATGTGCACCCATTTATGCCTCCAAGGGGCATAAAATATTTAATTCAATTCAATTTAATTTTTATTTACTCCAATTCATGAAGAGGGAGACCGGACAAAAGCTACTCAACGTAGCTTGGAACATTCTTGCCGCCCATAAGCTTTTAAACTGCTGAAATATTACGCTACCACTGACTCTTTTACTTAGTATCCAAAGTCTATCATGTTCTAAGGAACAAGGCATCCCCGATAAATGTGGCTCTTAACCTTTTGACTGAAGGAGCTGATAAACGAAGGTTGAATGCAAAGATCAACCTAGAGACTTACAAATGATCATAACAAGACCTAAAGCTTGAAACCTCTTGGCTTTTATGGAATCCAAGAAAACTTACAACATCCAAATAAACTGAGAGTGCTGTTCAGAAGCAATTTCAGGCTAAAGCATCTTTCTATAAAACCCACACAACAGGACACTTTAGGAACAGTTGTACACTGTGCGACACAGTTAGTGCCAATAGGAGACATCTGATCGATGTCTGATCTGTACTTAATCACCTTTTGCTCAAACAAGATATATTCATGTGTACCAAAGCTTTTCGGTTTAGCTGAATCCCTGAACAAGCACTTTACACCAGACTAAGAGTTTAGATCAGGGCTCTCTAACCACGGGCCAAAATTCGGACTGCGGAGGTCTCTCCCGTTTCATCGAACTAGGTGTAACTGCATATGTTAAAATACCTTTGCATTTCTATGTATGTCGTGCTTAGAGCCTTGTGTCATATCTATTGCATATTGTCAGCGTCAGGTATTTCATTCTCACTATAGTAGGAATTACAGGTCAAGAAGGTAGCGGCAAATGCCCCTCAAAGGGATTCATATATCCCTCCGCCACCTCCGCATCTAATAGCGGCCCATCGTTTCCGTGACGTCGTGGCCAACGCGGGAGAGGGTCTTGACTTCCTGTAAATATTTGCTTTATCTTTCGACTTTGACTTAGCGTTGTGGAAGCCACGAGAAGGAGATTAGTTTTTCCCCCTCCGATGGAAACAAATACGACTTTGGGTGGTTAGGCTCCCCTCCGATGGATACAAAGGCCACTTTCAGGGGCTCGGTTCCCTCTCCGATGAATACAAAGGTCGCTTTCTTAAAAGGTGGGGGTCGGAGACAAGTTGGCATCACTCTGTAGCCATTGAAGCGCAACAAGGGGCGTTTCCAGTGAACTATCCTTTCCTCTCCGGATGGATCTGAAACGGGTGCATCATGCTTGTGGGACGAGCTTCTCCTACCTTCTTGACCTGTAACCGGCTATAGTCCTCTGCACTGTGTGAATATGCCAAAGTTCTTATATGCAGTGCACTTTGATTTATGCTTGGTGGGTTTTCTGAGTCTCACAGCTAAATATTGAATTTTAAAATAAACTATATATATGCTCATCCATCTTTATTGTTTCTAACTTTTAATTTTGTATTTATATGCCTATCTAAGATAATTTATTTAGTTTTTCCTTGTTTATATTTACTTGTTTATTTTCCGGCCCTAGACACAGCGACAGACCCCCGATTCAGCCCCTCAGCCAAAAGGTTCGGAGATCCCTGGTTTAGATATGATAATCTTTCAAATCAAAAGAAAATCCGAAAAAAAACAGTAATCAACAGTTTGCGTTAACAACATTGCAGCCTGTACCTGTGGCAAACGATATGCAGTGCAAATATAATTTGCAAACCTAATGCTACCCTGAGTAAATTCAAACTAAGGCCAAGCTTTTGGATCCAAAACCTTCTTTATCTTCTGCCTGTTCTTGGTCCAGGACATTGCATATTCCACGGATGCTCGAATGCGATGCAACATTTAACATCTGGGCCAATCAGACCTCCATAATCTACGCAGAAATAGGCTTGTCTTTGTACTCTTTTTCTGAAAATCGAACGATTCTATAGTGGCCACTTGCCTCGGACAACGCATAACAAATGCTATTTCCGCATCTCCCAGTCTGGCACGGCTCCAATGGTCCTGCAAAAATCAATTCATCAATCAGATGATTGGTTATTGCTAGAACTGTGGGTCATAGCAATGCCCCTCAGCGGTGGTCATTGCAGACGAGTTTGTTCAACAGTGGAGAGCTTGGCAGCTTGTAGTATTCGTTTCCTCCCTACATCAACCACCGGCAGATGCCACCATTCCCAGGCGAAAATCAGTCCACTTCCAGCTGGATTATGGAACTGGAAATGAGGGGTCCAGCTGGATTCCAGCTGGATCCAGCTGGGTCCAGCTGGAATCTAGCTGGACCGCGTCATTTCCAGTTCCATAATCCAGCTGGAAGTGAACTGATTTTTGACTGGGTTGGCACATCCTCAGCAGCAATGTGGAGAGAAAGTCGTCTGCTTCTTCCACAGGGAGTTTCGGTGACGTCAGAACGACGCCAGGCTCCGATCGGCTTTGATTGGAAGGAGCGTGGGTAGGCCTCAATTCTAGATGCCTTGAGGTCTACCCACTATTTTTTTTCAGTCAGCCAATAAGAGCTCTCGGCATTCTTACATCATCACAACCCCTGTGCAAGAAGCAGACAAACTTGTGCTCCGCATAGACACAACCTTGGTTCGGGGAATAGATTCCCTAATGCCGTAATACAGAAGGCTAACGTAACAGCACACTCTGTCAATCAAGAAATGCAAGACGCTGCGCTGCGCACAGAACGGTGGCGGAAACAATCTGTATTCGATAATATTTCTTAACATACTGTTCCCTAGATAAAAATATTCTTAATGTTGCCAGTGGCTTCAATCGTAATTGCATTTTGAGCATAATCCAATTTTAGCACTTCAAATTTTGAAGAGAGTTCAGTCACATTGCGATCAACAGAGCTCAAAACTAAGCGGCGGCAGCAAGATGCAGACCCACATCCTGTATTTTCACGCAACAGGAAAACCGGAGGACAGGACTCTTGTTTGCAATGTTCAAATGAGACTGCATTGTAGGACACAACTAACCTGAGCATGTTTAACAGCTGGCTTTTCCCATCTCTCGGAGCGTGGCTAGGACAATCCTATCGGAACCCAAGTCGACCGCTCCATGAGAATAGCGTTTGTTCGTAGATTTGCTGATCCGATTAAAACAGCCCAATTGTGGGATCTCTCAAACTTTATGCTTGGTGATAAGATATTGTTTCTTATCATCAATGTGGCACATTGCAGGAAAATTATACTGTCAGCACTTTGTCCCCAGCAGATGCACAAACCATATAAGTTAAGGCTCTGTATGCAATGCATACTGTGCGTACAGAATCAATTTTTGCTGCAAGTCTCTCTTGTATGCCACTGCCGCTGATATTTTGTGACCAGCTTTTCAAGGCAGCTCTGTAGGCCCCTAGTTCATAACATGCATCTACCTGGCAACAGCAGATACAAAAATTGCATCGTGAAAATTGGGTCATTTTTTATTCGCACCGACCGTGTCTCTAACTAAGCGTGCTGGTTGTTGACGAGGTTCTGGAAACACATTTACCGACAAACACTCGTTCCAAAAAGCAGCTACAAGACCAGGTAGCCCCAATGGATACAAACCTCAGCATAGGCGTCGCAGCCCTCAATGAGGAAACTGGGGCGAAAGTTGTGCTCCGTGACCTCGACGTTGCCTTCTGGCAGCTTTGAATTGAAGTCCTTCAGGGACGCCACCGACAGCATGTGGATGGCCGAGGTGTCTTGGAAAGCCACCTTGGGTGAAAAGAACAGCGAGGCACAAGGTTGCGAGCACCGCGTCGGGAGGCGCACAGCGGGTGGCGACGTGAGCTCATCCAACAAAGCGCCGGTCGAGACGGTAAAAGGCCCACTGCATGACAAGCTATGGCGACGCGCGCGGCCAAAAGCGTCGCTGTGGTCGGCCTTCCACGATTGGTCAAAAGGTCACTACGACGTCTTGAGTGCGATTAATTCTACTTTTATTACTGGAGATAAAACGAGTGTGAGACTGTGAACTTTGTTGGTGATGGTTTAGGGACGTGATGACTCCCAAGCTTCCACCATGCTTTTTAGACACATCATCCAAATTGTCACTGGCAATTGATAATCCTGGTCATGGCCTCCGAGATTCTTGGCGTGCAAAGCTCTCCTTTGGCCATTATGTTCTGTCGGGAGAGACTGACAGAGAGAAAAAGATGGCTCGAGGCTGTTTCTGCCGCGCGGTGGCACTAGGTTCAGGGCCGGAAATCATTGTCTTTGAGCTTGCTTGGCTAGCTGTCTGGATAAAGGGGTGCTCATTTGTCCTTTTGTAACATGTTCTGTAGCAGGCAAAATATTGGTTTGGAACAGCCACTGACAGTTTGGGAGCAGATGCCAACATCTGTTAGCCCATCTTAAAAGTGAAAAAGTGATTGCATCACTAAATGAGTTTGTCTTTGATAATGATTGAGGGTTCCTTTTGATACTGGAGCATATGACTTATTACCTTCTGTAATAAGAATAGATAGGGTGCAAAAGTAACACACAGACTTCTTTTTAGAAATAAGGCTCTTGTCAGAGTAGGTTCCATTTACAATGGGTACTGAAAAATGGTTGAAAACTGACTCTAGCACAGTACTTCTGTTGGGATGAAGTCTCTCTCCTCTCCCACTTTTACACTGGATAGTTTATTTAGCCTGTGAATATTGTCACGGATGACAATTGATGGGCAATGATAACTGAAGAAACTAAACGTTTTATGGGGCAAACTTGTGCCCAAAACAAAAAGGAAGAGAAGATAATAGTAGAGCATCGCGGCCGTCGATGGCGGCGTAACAGCAGTATCGTACGCTGAGGACAAGACTGACTTCGGCTGGCCACGCGGAGCCCCTTTTCTACACGCGTAGGCTTCTGGCTTAGTCGGCTTAGAAGGTTCGGCGTGTAGAACATTCTAAACTCGAATCAGCAACACGGTTCTCGAATGTACCAGAACATTACATTAAGAGTAAATAAAAATGCATACCCGCGGCCAGGAATCGAACTCTGGCTTTCTGCGTGGAAGGCACGCGCGATAACCGTTAGGCCACGAGCGCGCTGCCGACTTAGTCAGCTGCGCTCGCGGCAATATAATTTCTGTAAAATGCCACCAAAAACCAGCATTTCCGCTAATATGCATCTATCAATAAAAATGTCCCTCAAGTTTTATGAATCTACAAAACTCAAGATCCTAATATGATAAACTGCAAAAACAACCACATTATAAAAACCTACACTTGTGCTTTAGTGGAGACACTGCTCTTTAGTGGCATTGCAACCAGAGTGAAGTCAAAGTTTGCTGCTCTTTCGATCAACAGCTGCACGGGAACTACCTTGGCTACCGTATTCATTCAAATATAGAACCAATTTTTTCTCATTCTCGGCACAGCTTTTTAAAATTAGAGGTCAACCTTCGATCAAGACCAAAGGTAGACCTGGAATAGTACCGAGTATAATTTCCCAGCCTACCGCGCTAACCCATGTCAGTCACTGCTCCTAGCACTCCGGTGCAAAAGCGGCGAAGCTCGGTGTGCATGCACTGCTGAGAGGCGACACGGAGGCATGCAGCAGACATGATAATCAAGAGCTGTCATCAGGAGCACAAGACCCTGGTTCTGTCTTATCCCAGAAGCCACCACATCCTACTATTTTGCAAGGTTTTTCGCGACTTCTAGCTTTGACGTCGCCGACATCGTCTAGAAATTTAGATGATGTCGGCGACCAACTTGGAAGCTTATTAACCGGCCAGCATGGTTGACGAGTTATCTCAATACTTCGTGTTACCTTAATTTAAAGTGCAGCCGACACTATGAGCCAATGGGACCAACCAAACAATGTCAAAGTGCGACATCATGGCATTTGCCCATCTTCCAGTATGTGCTCTTTCACAACTAAACCATTCAAGTGCAGCGAATGTCCCATGACTTGCACTTTTAGTATGTGTGTTTGTGGCTGTATGTGTTTGAGCCTTCGACTGTGATCTGACCTAAGATGAAACAAACTATCCCAGTGGTTCTCGACTATTGATGTTTTGGGACCCCTTCTGGGTCAGCAGAAGTAATGGGGAAGTGTCGCCACCAATCCATACTTCGTTTCAGCTTCGGTCCGAGCACGGCCGATGTTATGAGCCGAAGGGCCAATCAAACAGCAAAAGAGGCACTACGTCATGGCTTGCTCTCTGCAGTTGATAGGACCGGCTGGTATTCGCCGTCTCTCTGTGCGTGCTCCTCCGCCGGCTAGACGTCCTATCAAGTGCAGAGAGCACGCCATGACGCTGCGCTTTTGCGCTCTTGATTCACCTTTCGGCTCATAACATCGGCCGCGCTCGGACCGAAGCTGAAACGAAGTATAGTTTGTCGTGGCAGCGCGGAGCCGGCACCGACAGTAGACCAATAGAAGCGTGCTCGCAAATGGCGGCCACAGCAGACCAATAGGAGCGTGCTCATCTGGATGTGGGATGTGCCACGAGCCAAAAATGGCAACGCATCACCGCCATCCAATAGGAGCTCCCACGGCACGATCAAATGACGACGGTACTTGGATAAGTCAGGATATCCAGCGCTTGACAGCGCGCGAGCTAAGCGGCAATTATGTCACGTCTCAACGCATTTGCACACCTCAGACTTTGCAATGGTTAAAAAAAATACTAACTCTATACCGCGGGCACACCTTTAATGTTTGAGATGCTGATGCCGGGTCTGTATCAGCACAGTCTCTGGGGAAGCTGCTCTATATGCTCCTTCTGCTGGGCAAACGAGCGTTCGGAAGGGCGGGAGGAGAGCTTTGCGTCTCAAGAACCTCGGAGGCCATGACATGGCCGTAACGCCACAGATAGGAGGCATAACAGGAAGCCACCGAAACATCTCGTTGCAAATTGGGACTGAGGTCGAAACAAACTTCCACAATTTTGTGCGAGGGTGTTTTCAGTAAATGCTGCTAAGCTGCCATGCACCTGTGGTAAATTACAACTGTTTGATCGGGTGTCCTTTGGACAAGTACTGAACAAATAAAAAAACTTTCAGCCTTTCCACCCTGGTGAAGAAGGAAGACCAGCGAAGCTGTACTACGGTGGGAATGAAGTAATGGCCGTCCGCAAGTCGGCAAGCCAGAGTGTAAAGG
The DNA here is from genome assembly GCA_037355805.1 of Ixodes ricinus. Taxonomy (NCBI): domain Eukaryota; kingdom Metazoa; phylum Arthropoda; class Arachnida; order Ixodida; family Ixodidae; genus Ixodes; species Ixodes ricinus. The sequence goes on along the minus strand of JAZHYW010012717.1, from coordinate 56,131 downwards.
CTGGAAAGGCTGCCGTGCAATTCTATGAGCGACGGCGGCAAGCAGACAACCGGCAAACACAACACTCTGGACAGCTACCGCTGTGCGGACGGAAACGATCCTGGGGAAACTAGCCGTTAACAGCTCCGCTGTAAGAAAAGAAGCGGTTGTAAAAACATAATGGGGGCATATGGACTAAGGTGCCGCACCAGCCCACTGCACAAAGGAGCGTTGTTCACCATGACTTATCACTGCTACACCCTGTATCACTCTAACGTGTGCTGCAGAGAAGACTGCAAGCACAAACACTCTGCTTTAGGATGAACTTTGGCTTCACTTGCAGCAGCAGCACTGAACAAAACTATGAGCTTTTGCTTCAAACCATTTCTATGGTACACATTATACACATTAAAGGGCAACTCCACTCAATTCCAAAGATTTCGGGATAATGAGTGATTTCACATTAAAAAGCCCTAGTAAAAGACACTACATTGTTTGCTTCTTGAAAAATGGGATATATATTTTTAAATCTGATTTTAAACGAGAGCGGAAATCGAAACCGAAACTTCGGCTACGTCCGGCAACATTGGCCTCGGGCCGCCAAGAACATGGCCATCACGTGGTAAAGATTTCACGTGATCCCCTATGCAACAACGAGCAGGACTGGGGCGGGTGTGTGCCAGGCGCAAGTGTCATTTGCACCGCACTCTTTACCACGTTTTGGTGTCTACGACATTCGACAATGTCTGCACAACTGCAGCATAAGATTGCGCACATGGTGTCCGTAGGGTGGACGAAACTCCGAAAGAGAATAATCACAACCGGTGAGACGACGACGACGGTTGTGATGCTGGAAACTGCGGTAACGGCGAGAACACGGCGGGGTGGCCGGATGGTTCCCATGAAGCGCACTGCGCAGGCGCGTTACGCCAATCACGTGGACGCCGCTGAGCGCCGAGAGGAACCGTTGCTGACATCAACCGCTACGCTCGCCCGGAGAAGTAAAAACAAGTAAAAGGGGGCAATGGTGATGACGTTTCGCTCAATGTTGGCTATGCCCATGCCGTAGCCTTGACTACACTGTTGGTTGCCCGTGTGAATTTGCCCACTCGATTCAGCCGATTTCGGCAACTTAGCGAGTTGCAAAGTTTGCCGGACCGTTTAAGAAACATTTAGACAGAACTGCGTCGTAATATTTGACGGGTGGTCTTCCTAGGCGATACTGAAGAGGACTGCATTGTTTTTTTCAAAACCAAAGATGAAGTGGAGTTGCCCTTTAAGGTACAATAGAGTGTACCCTCGTGCACGAAGAAGCACTGGTTTGCTCCACCCTTGCTCCCAATGGTTTACTCTGCCGGACATAACCCTGTGCAAGATCTTTACTGCTCCAGCCAGCACTCTATTCGGCCAATTCACATCACTGTCCAGTGTATATTAAATTAGGAATCCCTAATGTAATGCTCCAATTCAGCTTGTATACCAAATTTGGGCTATTGGGAACCAACGTATGAGAAAGTAAGTAATGCCAGGCTATCATTTGCAGCCCCTTAAGCTCTTAAGCTAAACTGCACTAGCATAAATTTAAGAACAAACCTTCCGGAAGCTTCAGAGTGGCAGCCAATGTTTTTCCACGAAGCCTGGTTTGTTCGAAAGCGAGGTTTCTTAGCGCCGGCTATCACACCGAGGCTTCCGAAGGTTTGCATTCTTTCTATACTCGCTCACCAGATGAGATCGGAAGGGTGTCTTTTTCAAATGCCCTAGCACGTGCTTGCTGCCTTCTGCCGCGCATTGACTATGCGTGCACTCTAGAAGCTCACAAAACGCTCAAGCGCCATCAAAGCTAGGAAGCTCGCGGCATGCCAAAGATATTCACATGCTGGCACCCAAGAACGCGTTCATCTCTACGAAGCACAAGTTGACTACCGGAATGGAGCTGTTCTCGCCACGAGCAATGTTCCTGTCGTCCCGCAGAACCCGTAGGAAACGGACGTCCTCTCTCTTCAGGTACCGGTTAAACCATGCCGAAGCCTGCGGCGACACTTCCACCGCCTTGTGGTAGTTGCTCCACACCCTGTTGGCAAACAAGACAGTGAAAGCACGCTGGCAACATGTTGGAAAGAGGTCCGTGCTAGAGAGCGATCCGATGCACAGACCACGGGTTCTCAAGCAGAGTTCCCGAAAGCCCGGGGGTACCCGAGGTACTCCTAGAGGTTCGTCAGGCTCCTTCTGCTGTCCACACCCCTAATTAATTAAGGCATCTTGCCGGTTTAAGTGCAACTACTTCAGCTTATATAAGCCACGCATTGATGCCCAACTATCAGCCAAACTCTCCTTATACACTCCGTTCACCCTTAAGCTCACAGGTCGACAAGGGCGAATTAACATGCGCCCCATGCTTTGAGACCTGCCTTTCTACTGCAAATGCTTTTACCATTAAAACATGTCTGAAAACAATAAACTGGTACCCATAGCCTTCACCGCCCCACAGGGGTGGATCCAGAACTCCGTCTTGTGGGGAGCGGGAAATTTTGCAAGGATACTATTCTCCCATTCTTTCTTGTGCACCTAGGGGTCCACCCATGTGAAGTTGCACTCCAAGAAGGGGGGAGTGAGGGGGGTCGACTTTGTTTGGGGTGGGAGGTGGCCGCCCCTGTCGCCCCCCTTGGATTTGCCCCGGCTGCCCCATCAGCTTAAATGCATTAGTGTTAATTATGCAAAGTCTGCGGGCTTCCCAATGGCATTGCAGCAACAATTCAGAGATAAGGAAAGGGTTCCTTGGCTGTCATTCAACATAGGTGCGAGTTTCGTCAAGATCACAGACTGTAAGGAACCCAGCCTATAGAATAACTGGGATGAAAGTGTGAGGGTCAAAAACTTGCATGTCAGACTGAGAAGAGAAACTGACATCCTCCGTGAGAGCCTCAGCATGCTATTGTTGCATCTAGCACAGCTCATGAAAACTTCTGCATGCTTACTTATTTTGCAAAGGCACGTCTGCCAGTCAATGCTCACTTCACAGTGAAGGATGCCTTGGTGTGCGCGTCGGGATCGGCGGCGGCGTCAACGACCAACGGATCCATGGCGTCTGCAGTCAACGTCAACTTGCCGTCCTCGTGCGACAGATGAATGAGGGCAAGAGAAGGCTCTTCTCGCATGGAGACGACGCACTCTCCCGCTGCCAGCATCATGGACCTGTTGAAGGCATCAGGCCACAAGCAGTCAATCTGCCTGTTTCAACGGGTATCGCAGGCGAAAATAGAACTCTCAATTCTAACTTTGGGTCGAAGTCAATGAAATCAAACACTGCCAGGCACACTCGACAAACAAATAATACAAACGTTGAAATGCGGTCTTCCTCCATGAAAAGTGGCCCAATGAGCTAATGCCGCCAGGTTTGACGAGGTCTGCCTGGCGACAGGCAGACCTCGTCAGACTATTTCATATAGTCTTCAAAAGGACATTTAAAGATTATGGTAAGCGGTTATACCGAGCGTGTGATAGGCTATGCAGAAGTTTATGCACGCTTCGTTTGGTCAGTGGTCAAAAGACAGCTAATGACTGCAAAAATTCCCAGCCCCGAAGGATATGGTTTGACTCAAATGGCTAGTGGAACGGGCTTATTATGGTAGGCAAGAAAGGGAGGCATGGAGATCACCTCCTTGTCCCAGCGGCCGAGTGGTACCATGCGTCACGCCTAATGTACCACTATTACTATCTGTACGCTGGCAGCAGTGCTACAACGGCTAAGATCGGGTAATTCTTCAAAAATTGGTTTCAAAATAAAATGGAGCAAGCAAAAAAGATACAAAAATTGTGAAAATAATCCCTGGAGAATGGGAACCCACTGAAACCCGAGACCTCTCCACTGAAAATGGAGAGGTCCCGGGTTCGATACCCGGACCAGGCGGATTTTTTCGGTCGCGCACCAAACACCTAGCTGTGTTTGGAGATTTGTGTTTGTCCTTTGTCCCTTGGTTCCCATTCTCCAGGGATTATTTTTGTCGTTCTTGTCCAGCTCGCTTGCACCTTTGCATTGAATAGCATATATAAACAAAAATGGTAACTGCTCGTGTTCCCATTTACGGCTGAACAATACCTCTACGGAGTGGGACAGAATGCACCATTTACCCATTTTTGTTAAATTTTTCTTTTATTCTAGATCTGGAATACAAGGTGGCGCTGCTTCCAGCATACCGATTATGCTGCGCTTTTTGGGCAACCGAGAGACCTTTCCGTTGTTCTCATCTTCTCCAACCGACTTCTACACCCATGACTCTATCTTTTCAGCACCCTTATTTTGACCTAATACAAAAATTTTAATAGTAAAATAAGGTGCCATTGCACTGACCACCCTTTATATTTGAAGGCTGTAAAAAGGGTGTGAGAGAGGCTGTTGTGGTGAAGTGAGGCCACCTTTTGTTTCAGCTACAGTTGAACCTCGATTTAACGAAGTCACCGGGACCCGCTAATTATTTTGTTAAATCGGGAACTTCCTACAATTGAGGAAGGGAGACCTCTAGGATAGGCTGCGCGGGGAATCCGACATTTGTTCGTTAAATCGTGAAATTCGTAAAATCGGGTTTCGAATAAAATCGAGGTATAACTGTACACTCTAAAAGAATATTACCTGTACTAATGCTTGTTACTTGGAGATACATTCCTTGAATACAGATATATAATGCATTACACGAAATATTGACGAGAACAAAGCAACATTTGTGTAGCCATCATAATCATGGAGATGATCAGCTGCGAATGAGTATTTTCAAACTTTCGAGACACCAGGGTCATGATTCCTCTCCCATGCGCGATTCATTACCTCCGTATTTGCATTTTCTGTGCATGTGACAACTGCATGTGGTGCATGTTGCTTGTAAACTTGCTGCTCCTAAAACAACATCCCTTGAATGATGCCAAGATCGTCTGCACCCTATTTTCAGAGTGTTCGCCAGCATCCTAAGGGTGTTGCTTAACACCCTTAGATGCTAGCCCTGGAGTGCTCATGCCCATGCCTTTGTCAGCACACAAGCTTATACTGCACTCTTAACCCGTCACCTACTATAGCATTGTGATGGAAAGTGCTCGCTGGGGAGGCTTGGTCAGATTCTGCGAAAGTATTGTCATTGCCTTCCCTCGTCTGCTAGCAGGACGCAAACAGGTACTGACATATAGACGACCACAAGCCCCACAAGGCAATTGGCTTGAAAGGTATCTGTTGACATGACAATCGCCATTTCGGACCTTACGAAGCTTCGAAAGGATCATTCTGAACCAGCCGTACCAAGATGGATGGTGCACGTCATTGTACAGAAAGCACTCCTCGCAAATGTAAGCGATCCTTGGCACTGTATATCTTGGGTTCTTCGTTTTCGGGTAAAACCTGATTTTACCAGAATTGTACACCCCAAACATGTTTCTGGAAAATCGGGTTAAACCCGATTTCTCCCCAAATTCCAAAACCACCTAAACTTTTTTTTTTTTTTTTGTGGTGCACACGAGTTAGTTATTTATTTTCGGGACAACGAAGTTAGATCCTGTTGGCTTCAGTGAAATCCAGTGACGTAGGTCAATCACCCCAATGTTGCTTTTATGTGAATCTTTTGCCGTGAAGTCCGTATAAGCAGCTCTTTTTTTAACCGCACACAATAAAAGGGAAAGAGGGCGACTACACTCAAAAGTCTGTTTTCACAGGAACAAAAGAAATATTCTGAGAATTGGGGCATTGTTTCAATTCGAAGGACCTCAAAAAGGGAGACGTTTTAGGGGAGGAGGAAAGAAGACTGAGAGAATGTGACCAGGATGCGATAAGAGGTTGGTCGCTCGTTAGGTTGTTTTTTTTCCAGCACTGCCAACAAGAAGGCCAGTAGTGCGGCACGTAATCATTCAACGTTGGAGATGGGAAGAAAATAAAAGGTACTGGATGACTGGTGTAAAAAGAATGAAGGTTTCCAGATCGCAACGAAAGACAGTGAAGGCAGCCACACATTAGTGTGCAAATATTGCAGCACTGAGACTGTCACCGATCCAGCGAAGAAGCCCTACGACCGAATTCGCAAGCATCTAGCATCATCCCGTCATAAGAAGTTCAAGATGTCAACCCAAGAAGCTGAGAAGGCAAAAACATCTCCAGCCGACGCTCTTTGATGAGTCCTGTAGGCAACGTGCGAAAGAAAGTTAAGCGGATGGCGTGATCCATGACTTTTCGTGCCGTAGCGTACAGCGAAATCAGCATGCACCAGGCAGACAAACCTTTGGGGGACTGGCACGCAAATACTGCAAGGCTGCGAAGACCATGCCGACAATACAAGGACTTTGGCTGAAATACCTGAAAGAAGCTTTTGAAGAGGATATGGTGAAAATCCGCGATGATATGCAAGCTGTGAAAGGGTAATCGTCGACGAATCCACAGACATCACAGGAGAGTCTATTAGCAACACTCTCCTGTGCTACTATAGCCAAAAACAATGAAGAAGCAAATTGTTTTGGTCGACGTCGACAGATTAAATGTTTCTAACAGCTACACGGTGGCCAGGGTAGTAGCAAGGCTCTCCTGACTGTAGGCAAGACATGGAAGGTCGTTGTGGCTGTAGCCACAAACTCAGCAGAGTACATGCAAAAAATGGTAAGAGAAATCTGTCAAGCTGAAGCGATCCACATCTTGCATGTGAAAGATTTAGCACATCCGAGTCATGCGAGTGTTGACCGTGCCATTTCTTCAGCATGCATGTCTGATGTTTGATCCGTAGTTATCAAGTTTGGAGCGTTATTTAAGCACGCTAACAAGCTGTACCAAAAGTACACCGAAATTTGTGCTTTAAACGGCCTCTTCGAACTTGATGTGAAGAAGCAGCCTTCTGTTGTCCCGAACAGATGGCAAAGCTTCTACAAAGCGCTTGCTGCTGTCACAGAAATGTGGAGCTCATTAAAGGGCAACTCCGCTCAATTCCGAAAAATTTAGGCTTAACATGTGATTCCATTTCACAAAGCACTACTAAACAGCTCTACGTCTTCGGATTCACGAAATGTGGAATATTATTTGTGTAATCTTAATTTAAACATCAGCTGATACCGAAACCGAAACTTCGGTTGCGTCAGGCAACATTGGTCTCGTGTCGTCAGAGTCATGGCCACGTCACGTCGAACCACGTGGTCTTGTGACGTTCGTGGGGGCGAGGTACAGGACACGCGACGCGGGCAGGTCGCTTCGCATGGCGTGGACGGTGATGGCCCGGGGAGAGGGGGAAGGGGAGAAGACGAAAGAGGAGAGGGGAGCGGAGAAACCGGACATGCGATAAACGCGCAGGGCAGCGCAAACTAGCGCATCCGCGTTACGGTGATCACGTGGACGCCGTTGAGCCAACACTGGGAGGAGAAACTCATGACGTCATCGTTCAATTTCGCTCTGAGAAGTAAAAACAAACAAAACGTGAGAATGACGTAGACATGCCTCTGACGTAGAGGCTCAATGTTGGCCGCTCCAACTCCGTCGCATTGACTGCGCTGATGATTGCGCCTCACGTCGCACGCTAGAGTTGGCAGATTTCGGTGACTTGGCTCATTTGAAAGTTTGCTGGCCAGTTTATTAAATATATAGACGGAATTAGATCGTAATATTTGACATGGGGTCTTCCTATATGATACTGAAGAGGGCTGCATAGTTTTCTAAATATCAAAAATGAAGCGGAGTTGCCCTCTAACGAAACTTTCTGAAAGCTTGCACGATAGCAGCAAAGCAGAAGCAGTTCAAGCCATACTTTTTGAACAAGAAGTTCTTTATGCGATGGCGATCCTAATGGCAGAAACACTAGGATCACTTTTAGAGGCCCAGAAAACGCTTGAAAGCGGGAAACTTCTGATGCTCAGCTTTCATCACCTCGTAAACGTCAAACTGCAGCAGAGTGTCAGCAAGCTTTCCATAATGATTGGTAAAGCGATCAGGCAAGAGCTGTTTTGTACTATACGTTACTGAAGAGCAGCACCAGTGAAAACATTTCTAAAGAGTTTTGCATGAAAATCGCCACCAAATGGTACTGCGCTGTTAAACGAAATGTCTCAGACAAAGATGAAAACCAGCAGACGTTATGGAAATTGGGAGCCAGAGTGGATCCATTCCAGATTCGTCTGCCGAGTTAGTCATTTGATGACTACTCATAGATTCGCTTCACGAGGAGTTTAACCAGTACTTGCTGGAATCAAGCCTCACTGACACAGCTGTCGAACTTGTTGAGTATATGGCGCACCGTGCATTCACGAGGGCGCCCATCAAACCACTCTAGCATAGGTGCTGCGAGGGCCGCTATGCAGTTGCCTCGCCTCAGACACGATCATGTGGCCGTGTCGCCGCGAGGTCAATCGGGATCTCGATTTCAGCTCCCGACGTACCGCTTTCTCTCCTAGCCACTGGATGGCGCTGCAGGCGCCCCATGGCGGGCAGGGAAAACCTCCTCGCCCATCGATCAAAATATATTCAGTAAACCAGGGGGCGAACGGCCTCTTAGGACTCCGGGCGGGCTCAAGATAGCAGGGTTGGGCAGTATCGCGATACAAATGTATCGCGATAGTATTTCAGAAATACATTTCGTATCTGTATTTCTGTATCGCAATACATTTTTTTCAGCAGTATCTGTATTCCTGTATCGAAATACATTTAGAAGGTTTCTTCTGTATCGCGATACAGTCAGGATGAATGTATTTCGTTACATTTTTTTAAGAATACTCCTACCCCCCCCCCCCTTATCTAGAAAAAGGGTTGTTTTTATTTTGGCGCATTGACCAGCGCAAAGGGCTTGGCACTCTTCAGTTCCCCGAAGCCTTTCTTTACAACACCAAGCCCCTGAATCTATTTTTTTTTCAGACCCTAACAACAATGTCAAAAGACCCAAATAGGTATTTCTACAAAAAAAAAAAAAAGGAAGGAAGAAAGAAGTGGGGGCAAGCTGCAAGCTATCCGCTTTTTTTAGACCCTTTGTTTTTTCTTTGCGATCGAAAACGGGGAGAGGAGGACACCAAGTGTTTGTGTGCTTCTTCGAGAAGTTCGAGGCGGTAAGTGCACAGACAAGTATTAACAATGTCCTTTTCGGTTATAGTGGCTACGACCATTTTCATAATGTCACAACACGAGACAACGCTCCGTCTACCCTAAAATCCACTAAAAGAGATGTGATAATACGTGAAGGTGTTATTGCCCCAAGCATCCTCGTTTGTTGCTGCACACTTCTCTTAGAAAACAGGATGCATTTTTTTTTCAGCTTCTTGACCCGGGGGAGTCGTGAAAAATATGTAACAGATTACGTAAAACTCTGCGCACGGTAAAGGAAGAACTGGACCGTGGCGGGGTAGTGTTGCTACAAACTGGCAAGTCTAGAAAGTTTGGGGTCCTCGCGGAGAAGAAGTTTGAAGAGCGGGTTAGTTTAGCTGTTGATTCCTTGTTTCGGCGTTTTGATGGCTCCCTTAACTATAAGCGGTTAGCGATTACAAGGCTGTTGAAAGTGGGTCCGGACATTCTGTCGAACACCGTTTCATCGAACGCCATTTCATCGAAGCCGTTGCATCGAACGCCGTTTCATCGGAGCCGTTTCATCGAACGCCGTTACAGCCTGCAATATTTTTGTAATTTACTTTAATTTTTATACACAACGTCATCTAATTCTCCTTTTTTAAATCACAGGGTGCAGTGACGAGATAAGTTCCGTTGTGAACATATCGTGCTTCGAGAAGAAAGCCTCCATGAAACAATGACCCCCCCCCCCTCCCTTTCATGTCACATGAAACAATTAAAAATGAGACAAAAAAAACAGAAAGCACGATGTGCTTTCTGGGAAGCGTGTATTGTTTTATTGTCTTACAGCGTGTAAGGTTAACGCCCTCTTTGTCAGATGGGTTGGGGTGTAAGAGGAAGTGCATGGGAGCAGTCAGTGGCTTGTGATCTTGGAGCTGTGTACGAAGGTCCTGTGAGTTGTGGTGCTAGTTATGTGGGTCAGCCTGCGAGGTGTGTTAATGATCGACTATGTGAGCATAAGAGAGCGGCTAAAAACAAGAATGAGTTTCCAGAGTTAGCTAAGCATTTTTCCCGGTGTATTGATTGTAGCATTCACTGGGAGGTGACAAAAGTCTTTGATAGGGAGCAAGACTGCTATAAACGTCTGGTAAAAGAGTCCTTGAGAATAGTTAGTAAGAATGGGTGATTTAGCAATGTGTCTGTTGCTTTGGGTAATCCGCTTCGAACGTTTCTAAATTCTTTTTTTTACCTGTTTGGGAGTGTTCTGAACGTCCTGGTTGGTTTTGGGTCTTTGTCTGGTTCTAGAAGCGTACCTGGTTATCTCTTGCACCCTCCTTCCGATGGTTCTTTGTTAGAAGTATTCCCGGTGATATCATGTGTCCTCGTTCTTGGGTGCTTTGTTGTTAAACTTTTTGTGTCTGCATCGCATGGTCTTTGTCTGGTTCTGGAAGCGTCTTCGTTATCTCTTGCACCTTCCTTCCGATGGTCCTTTGTTAGAAGTATGCCTGGCGATATCATGTGTCCTCGTTCTGAGGTCCTTTGTTGTCAACCCTTTTGTGTCTGCGTCGCATGGTCGTAAACCTATTTAAGGACGTGACACTAAAATAAAATTTTAGCTGTGTTTGCAGTTTTGTGTCTGTCCTACGTCCCTTCTTTTCCCAGGCTCCAGCGTTTACCATGTCAGTATTGAACCAGCTCGCCTGCACCCTTGCTTTAGTTATATGTGATCATTGTTGAAAGGGGCGCCCTCATTGGAAAGGACCGCGGTGACGTTTTGATGGGATTTAGAGTGACATGAAATTTATTTAGAGGTCGAAGTATCTTCGCATCAGTCGTCAGACGGACAGGATGGCAGGGAAGGGATCGCGGTCAATCCTTGATGGAAAGTTTTTGAGCCCATTGAAGACTCCTCTTTTCCGAAACCACTACCTTCAAGGCAAAGTGCCAAACCTGCCTGAAAGTAATTTCGGGCTCAAAAACTTCCACCTCAAACTTCAAGCTTCATCTCAGGGTGAGCATTTGCTTTGTAGTTCATAAAATATGTCGTACATTTGTTTTTGCCCTGGAGCTATAGTGACCATGCCGATTTTTGTACACACCAGCGGGTACATCCAGCGAGTGCAGCAGAGTATGAGAAGTATCTACAGAGGCCTGAGAAAACCACTAGCGGACGCAAACCAAAAGACGGAGGGGAGAGGTCTCAAGCACATGTCAGTCAACGAAAGATCGACGATTTCATGAGCATTCCCCAACAAGTAGACCAGAGGAAGTTTGATCAGCTTCTTCAAAACCTGGTAGTTAAGGCTATGCTACCTCTGCATTTTGTTGACGACGAACCGTTCCAGGACTTCGTGAAAGGTAATATTCCCTTGTCTTTCTGTGACTGCGACGTTGCGAATATTTCCTTTGTAGTTAGTGTATAGATGCCTTATGTTCTGTCGTCTTAGGAGTGTGCCCAACAGTCGCGGTGATGTCACGAAGGACTCTTGCTCGGAAAATCGATGAGGATTTCGAGAGGAAGCTTACCAGCATCCGGTCCGCCTTACAGTCTGTAGCGTATGTGTGCACCACCGCAGACGTCTGGTCAACCAGAACAAGGAGTTTTATGGGAACTACAGCTCACTGGGTGAGGTGCCTTTACCATACAATATATGTCAACGTGTTCGTAGCGTGCGTGATCTTGTGTTCGTCATATATTTTATATCATTCTTAATGCACCGCATGATCGCTGGTCTCATGAAAAACCTTTTCGCAGCTGCTCAGTCGGCTTGCGAGATTATTTGACTATAAACTTGTAATTCAAGAAAACTTAAACTATACAATTTACTTTTGTCCGAATGCCTTCCAGATATATTTTCAAAACCCTCCTTGTCTGAAAGGTTTATTTTGTGACATTCCTTTGTAACCGTTCATTTCACAACTCTAATTGTATTTGTGAGTTTAAAAGTAAATTTATTTGCGTATTTTCAGATCGCACCTGACACGCTTAACCGAGTGTCAGCTGCATTAGCCTGCAAGCGGTTCGAAGCGAACCCATTCACATGACCGCGTCGCCGACATGCTTGCGGATGTTTACACGGAGTTTGACTTGGACACACAGAAGGTTGTCGGCACCGTAACTGACAATGGAAGTAACTTTGTAAAGGCATTTAAAGAATTCGGCATTGATAGCCAGAGTGAAGGTGAGTCCACATTAACATCTGGCATCAATTTCACATATTTCGATTTAAATTTTTTATTGTTTAACACTTAAATAATTCAGTTGTCATTCAACTCCCTCAGGCACTACACGTATGAACTAGTCATTGAGTTACATCAAATGTCGCTTACGCCTTCCTGTCCTATTACGCAGATGCAATGGATGACTTCTCTTTCTCTCATGACGTCACCACGCCGTCGCTCCCGCATCACCTGAGGTGTGCTTGTCACACTCTCAGCCTCATCGTGACATGTGATGTTAAAAAGCACTAAGCAAATCTCCAGCTTGCAACCGTCTCCATGACAGCGCGATGTCGAAGTGCTCAGAGTACTGGAGCTCCTCCCATCGCCCAAAATCCGCGGAAACAGTGGCTTCGGTTCTTGGGAGGCAGCTACCTACACCATGCGTGACCAGGTGGAGCTCCTTTACCACGCCCTGGTCGCACTCCTAGACAACAAAGCCCAGCTGAGGACACTCTCCGAGAAGCTCGACTTGACGACCTTCAGAGATGCTGAGCTTGAATTCTTGGAAGAGTATCGCGACATCCTATATCCAATTGCCACAGGTAAGAAAGGTTCTCCTCTTTCCCTTCCATTCTTCTTTCGAATTTTGGACGTGTTAGATGCGTTTCAATTGGAGTCAGAACGGGATTACCATTTTAGACGACCTTGGCTTTAATGAGACCTTTAGACATACGTGTTTTGAGGTGAATTATAAAATTAATCTGCCATGTCATCTTATCTTTCTAGCAATCAATATTCTACAAAAAAGCGCGAACGGCTACTATGGCGAGCTCCTCCCGACACTGACCACTGTCCAAAAGAAGCTCAACGCGATCCAGCCTAAAACCCGGACCAGCGCAGTAATCTTGGACAGCGTTCGTGAAGGCCTACAGAAGCGGTTCGGAGCCTTCTTAAGGATGGAGAACGAAGAGGCCATCATCGCTACCTGCTCGCACCCGTTCTTCAAGCTGAGGTGGACATCGAAGGAAGATAGCAGAGCTTCGAACTTGGAGGACCTCCTGGTGCGTGCGGCTGAAACCTGTGGTTTCGTACCGGAGCCCTTGCCTGGGGACCAGTCTTTGCCGCCACTCGAAGACTCGTTCTTTGAGTTCGATGTGCAGACCCCGCCACCGAGGACCCCACAGCACCATCTCCGGGCCGAAGTCTACAGATTCCTAGAGGACCAAAGGCATGAGATGTGCATGCTTCACGACTTCCCCGCAGTGAAAGCGGTGTTTATTCGGTTCAATACGAACCTGTGTTCCTCGGCAGCAGTTGAGCGCCTATTCTCTTTTGCAAATATGACGTTGCGCCCGAATCGGCAACGCCTCACAGATGGGCTATTTGAGAAGCTCCTGCTCCTCAAGTGTAACTAAATTTAGCACTTCAATGTTTTCCCTTTGTATAGCTTTAATGTCGCATGTTTTTATTTTGTATCGCTTGCATGTCAAATAAAAGACGAAGCAAGAATGATTTTCATTGCACTTCCCGACTAATTTGTTGCGTATGAAACGAGTTGGCCTCTCAAACAAATGGGAAAAAAATGTATTGCAGTATCAGTATTTCAGTATTTGTATTTCTGCCCTCCCTCAAATGTATTCCTGTATTTGTATTTCCAAAGACTTTTTGCCTCTTTTTAAAATGTATTTCCGATACGTATCGCGATACATTTTTACAGATATATTTCAGTATCAGTATTTTAGCTACAATTTTCATGTATCCCAGTATTTGTATTTCCAAATACATTTTTGAGTATTTCTGCCCAACCCTGCCAAGATAGGCAAGTGCAAGCGACTGCTCTCGGGCAATAGCGGGACACGAGGCCTGGGGGCCCTCTTCGTGTTTAGCCTTGGCTTAACGTGTCGTTTGTAAATATTTGTGTAATGTCCCGTGTATTTGTAGTTTAGATTGAGTGTTTTGTAGTGTTGTGTTTTTTGTACCAATAAACGGGAGCGGAATCCCGCTCCCATGAAAGAACTTGTTGACAGACCACGTGGGAACTGGCAAATCGGCGGCGGCACACGATTTCTACAAGTACTGGCACGACCCTCACCGCACGCTACCCCAGGCTAGCAATTTCTGTGCGGACATTGTTCTGCCTAGCTAATGAATGGCAGCTGTGATGTCGAGAGGACATTATCTCAACTGAGATATGTTCGCCAAGCCGGACAGGTCTCGGGTGGAGACCGAAATGTTGCACATGCAGGTGATGATTTATGTTAACAAGAATGTGACAAAATCAATTACCCGCTTTTGTGAATAAAATATCTCATGTCCTAGAAGATGGTCAATGCTCTTTACTGTCATTATTACTTATGCTATTCATTTCCAAACAGAAGCCAAGTTTTGGAGTATTGGCTAGAAAACACTGATCTTCATCCGATTACCAGCTTGAAACATGAACTAAATTTCTTATCCTCTATTTTTAAAAAGAAAAAAAAAAACCCGAATGTATTATTACATTTGTAAATTCAACCCGAAAACAGAATTTCGAAATGGTCCCACGAAGAACCTGATTTCTCCCCTTTATCAAATTGAAAAATAGCACCCAATCTTTACCCCCCAATTTAAAAAAAAGAAATAAAACTTCCAAAACGAAGAGCCCCTATTCGCGACTCCAGCGACCTATAGGGACGCCACTATCGGGCAAATATGGCGGTCGAATCCAGGTCGTGCCGTGCCATGTGCCAGCTCAACGCACAACGCTGGGGCATCAGCGGACGGGAATTGGACTCAAAATGGTTCGCCCCGCTTTTTATTCTCCACGTTTCGAACCTCCGGCGATGTGTTGGGGTAAGCGAGCTTCCAGAGGCTTGACTTTCTTCGAGGAAACGAGGAAAGGACTGCCCACTGTCCTTCCACTGTGCTGATGAACGTTGAGAAACGCAGAATGTCTGGCTCACGCAGTTCCATAGGTCGCGTGCAGAGCAACCTGGGTCACAAGGCGATACTACGGTTACGATCACAGACACCAGTAGAACTGTTCTGTCGCGCAATCCACCGACAACATGCAAACACGGAAGCCAGAAGAGACGAGCAGAAATCGCGAAAGGACCTGGTCCGGCCAGTTCAGTGTTTTCCCGCTAGGTGTCGTTCGTTTTGCTGGAGTCGCGAATGTATATGAATCAACTGATCAATCTGGCCTATGCGCACAGTTCTTGTACAATCATGTTTTTCGTGCATACTTCATGACAGATTTATTTTCAGTGCTGCCAAGCATCGACGCCGCATGTGGTGGCAGTGTGACGATGTCCACTTGCTTTTCCGGTGTGTGGATAACAAAATCTCGTGTAGAAGAAATGTTTTTATACAGCAACCTCTCACTGCAAATTTGATCGGCTAGCCAAGACTGGAGAGGTCAAAGAAAACTGTCATTTCATGGACCATAATGGCAGCCATACGAACACTGGCACTACTTTTCCAGGATCCAGCGACTTTAGGGACACTAAGCCAAGCTGGAAGAAAATGGCATTTGCTAGATCCAGTCTTGTGTCCTATGTCTTGAAAAAGTCTTCTATAGGTTGTTTCATTATAAATCGAAATGCAATAAAAAAATAGAAAACACACAAGGTATATTCTCCTCATGTTCCTCTAGATATTTCCTAACCTCATTGAGCCAGACTCCCAGATATTTGTATTTCCCTACATGGTCTATTACAATGTCTTGTATCCTCAGGGGTTCCCTCTTCGTCGTTAAACACCATTACTTTAGACTTGTCACTACTAAAACTCATGCCCAAGGTGTCCCCTTCCTCTCCACATATTCCAGCTAGTTCTGTAATGCATTCTGGTTATCTGCCATGAGTATTATGTCATCCGCATACATCAGTCCTGGTATTACCTGCAGTACGATTCTCCCTCCTCCCATATAACTCATATCAAAACCTAAGTTGCTATGCTCTAATTTCTTTTCCATTTCACTGATGTATATCATGAAGAGCTGAGGTGACAGCAGACAACCCTGCCATGAGTCCACTTTTTATTGCTGCCAGGTTGTGTAGTTTCTGCTTCCCATGTTATAACTACCTTGTTGTCTGTGTACACTCTGCTGAAGAAACCGAACCAAATTTGCATCTAAATTATAGTCTTTCAGCCAGGCATGTAGCAAAGATTTTGATTCGGGGGAGGGGGAGGGACGGGGGGCATGACAAAATGCTTTTTGTTTGTTTGTTTATTTGAGTGCCCAAAAACAGCCAAAGCCTATACATTGGTGCACTTGTTAGTAACAACGCAGATTAGCATATAAATCGCAAACAAGAAAAGTATGCATCGCCTCACACACTTCTCTAAAGGAAAAACACAGGAATTGAATAGTTGCAAAGCATGAACATTATTTCAATACATGAAGCAAGCACTTCTTAAATTGAGGTAAGTTAGGGTTGAAAATGTCAATGCCATCTGATTCCAGATGATTGAAATAGTTTTGCAGTCGGCCTGAGGGTGACGTGAAATCAGTATGATTGACATGGAATGTGCGATTAGTAACGAACATTTCTGCCGGGTATATGATAGTTAATAGATGAGACCAGAGAGCTAATATCGTAATTAGGAATG
The DNA here is from genome assembly GCA_037355805.1 of Ixodes ricinus. NCBI lineage: Eukaryota > Metazoa > Arthropoda > Arachnida > Ixodida > Ixodidae > Ixodes > Ixodes ricinus. The sequence continues at coordinate 39,399 of JAZHYW010012717.1, read as the reverse complement.
TATGCATTTAAACAAGAATAAAAGGTCGCGCGAACATCGTCTTGATGCAAGGTTAGTAATTTGCAATTGTTTAAGTACTTTGTCGTAGGCATATGAGTCATGTGAAGGAGATCTAAAATGATAAGTTCTGGCAAATCTTATTTCTGTACGCGTTCCACATTTTTGGAAGCTGTAGCACTGAGGCTATTCCAAATCACAGAGCAGAAGTCATGTTTTGGAAGAACTATGCTTCGATAAAGCACGAAGAAAAGGAAAACACTCGAAAAACACTTACTAAATCTTGAAATTGCACCGAGAAGACAAAAACATGAGCTCACAACGTATGACGCGTGCGAGTTAAAGTTGAGTTTGGAGTCAAGCATCACTCCAAGATCTTTCACAATCGTAACTGCGAGTAATCAACGAATTTTCTAAGTGGTACACAAAATGAGTTGGATTAGTCTTACGCGTGAAAGATATTACATTTGTTTTCCAGTGTTAAGATCAAGCCCGTTATCATTACACCATTAGACAGATGGCATTGATATCTTCCTGCAGTAGAGCACAATCATTTAATGACAAAATATTTTTATAGATCTTGAGGTCATCAGCGAACTGCAAGAGGCTCGAATGGCAGAATGACGTCTTGGACATCTTTAACAAATATTTTAAAAGAAGAGGTCCCAGATTGGAACCCTGGGGTACACCAGATGGTACAGGAAAAAAACAAGACCTAACATTTGCGTAGCCGACACAGTTTTCTCTTGCAGAAAGATAACTTTCAAACCAAGAACAGTACTCGTCACTGAGACCAGAAACAGAAAGTTTGTGTAACAGTAACTTGTGGTTTACACGATCAAATGCCTTGCTACATTCAAAATACACTGCGTCAACTTGCTCTCGAGAACAGACTCTGGGAACAACATCATTTAAAAAACAAGCAAGATTTGTTTCAACAGACCTGCCACTCAAAAAACCATGTTGAACTTCGGGTATTAAGTGCTTAAAACAGTGTGTTAGATGCTTATGAATGATTTTTTCGAACACCTTCGAAAATGCGGAAAGCAATGATATCGGTCTATAGTTTGTGACATTCGTTGAGGTGCCTGATTTAGGAAGAGAGGATTACCAAGCCCTTTTTCCAGGCGGTCGGAAAGATAGACTGCTTCAGCGACATAGAAAATATGTGGTGTAGAATGGGAGCCAGTATGTCGACACACCCCTTAACTATAAAATTGCATGAGACAGAGGGGAAAAGGAGGCCCCAGCAAAATGAAAAATTTTTGGGAGCGGGGGCCTAAATTTTATGCCCCCCTTCCCTTCCCCTTTCCCTTTCCCCCCCCCCCCGCTACGTGCCTGCCTTCAGCTAACCCCAGAGTTTTTCCTGGCTCACATTATCATATGCTCCCTTGATGTCTAAATAAGCTAACCATAAAGGAGTTTACTTCTTCATTGCTATTTCTATACATTGAGTGGTGACGAATAAGTTATCTTCCAGTCTTCTATCTCTTTGAAATCCATTCTAGAGCTCACCCAGTATTTGCATGTCTTCTGCCCATTCCTCCATTCTATGTTTTACTATCTGCATAGCTAATCTGTGTAGAACTAAAGTTACCATTATCGGGTGATATGACTTAACGTTATCTTTGTTTCCTTTGCCTTTATATATTAGTCTCATTTTACTTAGTTTCCAATCACTGGTACCTCTCCTCCCACAATTACTTGGTTAATCTCATGCCGTAACTTCAATTTGCTTGTTTTTCCTAGTGTCTTTATGAGTTCCATTGGTATGTCTTTATGAGTTAATTGGTATATCTTCTCTATCTTGCGAGCGTGTTGCTTTCAGTGGCATTTGCCTAAGGGCATTTCATTTCCCTTTATGGGAGCGTGTGTAGTGTGCGTGTGCAGTGCTACGCTTGCGTCAGCCACCAAGCAACCAGTCTACTTTTTCCGACGGTGCCAAGTCTCCGTCCCTCTTCGGACCCACTGATACTTTTGGTGGGCCTTCGGATTTTCCTTGGACTTGTCTCAGGACAGTCTAGCGCTTTGCTTCGTTTTTAGTTTGTGCGCCGGCAAACTCTGGTTCCCGGCTGCATGTTGTGCCATGTGCGGCGTTTTGTTTCTCGGGTTTAGTTTCGAGGATTTCGTTTTTGTTTCTTCGCAACCGTGCTCCCAGTGCTTCAAAAATTTTTTTTTTTTCATGTTGTTTGTTTGCGGTTTGTTGGTAGAACTTTATTTTTATCGCTCTATTAAATTTCATTATTTTTGTTTTAACCTCTTCGTGTCGCCGTCTCTCTGCTGATTTTACACCGGGCGTGGACCTATTGCTTGTTACAGGTATAAACCCAACATTTTTATTCTCTTAAGAAAAATGCTGCAGCCGAACGCCGTATCAGCATCCAAACGCTGATACGGCGTTCGGCTGACTGTCACCACTCCGCAACAGTCAGCCGAACGCCATATCAGTGTTTGGATGCCTGTGAATGTTATTAGTTTAAAGGCAAGCTGCTTGTTAAATAATGTCTCACTACCCCCACCCCTTGAAGTGACCACAACAGAGACCTCCGCCACCAGTGGGAGACTAAGCCCTGCATACGCACAAGATGATGACAAGCTCCGTGACGTAGTGCTTTTGGCGCTGTTGATATGCCTCATCGGCTCGCAACATCGATTGTGCTACGACTTACAGCAAAACGGAGTAGAAATGTTTATGCCCTGATACTTAAAACCACCTTTTACGAGGCGTCGACTAACAGTCATGACAAATTAATTTTTTCGGGAAGAGAATGACGCTTCTCTCGCAATATGCGACAAATCATTCCTAAAATCCCCACCATTAGAAAGTTCTAATAGATGCTTCTTGCAGTCTGAGAACAATAAGGCACTCATGAGCAAAGGAACGGCAGGGTATTGGGTACAGTTACAGGAGTTATCAAAACTATCTACTCTAACTACAAAGTTATATCTCCCCCCCCCCAGTTGGCACCTCAAGAAATACCATTCTCTGCAAGTGCACCTTTTATAGGCACTTTAATTTAACCAATATGCAGTGCCTTCCTGCGAAACAATATTCTGTAACATACGGTTGCTCTGCAATTGTTATGATACTTGATAAAATAAATTGATCGTCAAGTGTCAGCTATCTTTCTAGACAACGTCCTTTTCAACCTACGTCTTGAAAAAAAAAAAAAAAACTTTTTAAGCTTTTCTGTTGAGAAAATATTTCTTTTAATCCACTAAAGATGGATGAGGTAAGCCGCAAGATCTTTAATCACTGGGTGATATTTTTACGAAGGCATGTGGCAATCGTCGAGCCGCGGATTAGCGGCCTGTATCAGATAATAAAAGCTAACCAGCTTAGCATCCTCCCACAGATGAGCTGGCTGGGCTTGCTTAGCAGCTGTGCCAACTAGGCAGCGACAGCACTGCGCTGATGTGGGCAAGAGCAAACAGTGAACGTGCAGCCGTGCACAGAGGAGCAAGCGCAAAAGGAGGAAATTAAGTATGGAGGAGGAACCGCCAGTGCCGTGTTCTGTTGGCCACGTGCCATACCACAGTTTTTCGGATAAAGGTTTGTTCAAGGTGTGCCGCCATGGGACCGAAGCCATAATAAAATAACAAATGACTGATCTCAAATACACATACAGTGGCCCAGACAACAATGGGCCACTACTTTATCGATGCCCCGTCTGAACAAGTAACTCTCATTGCAATTGTTCACCACGAAGGCGGACGCGGTCGGCTTTGCACCACATGTAGGGGTGAACTTGTAAAGCTTCCCAAGGATCAAGCTTCTTTTACTGCGGTCCTTGAAGTGATAATGAGTATAGGCAACCTTGTCTTTATCGAAACCCTAGCAGGAATCTCACTCTGGCACAGTAGGCACACATTCACCAGCTGACATGGCATAGGCTCGCTGTTCTCACTTAATACCACACATTTAGGTCAGTTGGTCGACCAACCTGCTTACCTGTCTTTAATGGCACCGTAGACAAGACCTTCGATACTGCAGTGTGCATACGGAATCTCCAGACCCATGATGGATTTGATTGGGTAGATCACGATGCTCTTGACTCGGGCAACCTTGAAGAACCTGTTCCTAAGCCACCAGTAGGTCACCCCGACGGTACCAGCGACAAACGTTGCCGTCAGTGCCAACACTCCCACATGAGTAGCGGTGCCAGGTGCCATGGTTCCACGACAGGACACTTTTTCTGCCTGAACAGAAGAGACGCAGATGTAAAATAGTAGAAGGGTGCTGTACAAAGGAATAACACGTAAGGCTTGCCAACAGCCACTCTTGGTTGGTGAAGCAAACAACAAAATGGGACCACATCTGATGCAGTATGCATACGGTACTTTATTACTGTTGGCCATAAACTCTAGTGACGTGCGACATTGGTCTCCAAGAAAATGTCAATGGACGAGCACCATCTACTTCTATGATCCATCCTAGTTCATATTCACTGTGCACTGGACATTGAAAGGCAGTAAGCTGTTTAGACAAAACATTGTTAGTTTCAGTTTCAAGCATCTGGTAGAATTGCTGCGATGCTGAAGTACTAAAATAAGGGTATAATAGCACAGGCTAGGTGGAACAATCATACTTAGAAACAACAACAACGTTGTCTGAAAGCTCAGCTGCAAGATGATCTATTTACAGGAAAAGCTCTTTATATAGAGCGGAATTATCCCAACATGGGAACGACACCCGACAACACCACAATACCAAGAAGTGGGGACGGCCCCCACCCAAGAGGGGCTAGCTCGCACCAACCCACGCAAGCACAGAAGCCAAATCCTACCCAGATAAGGACTTTGTAGCTGCATCCAAGGTCATTGAGGCCATGCTGATACAATTGCTTGCGCTGTGATCTGAAGTGTCTTCTTTATCACCCTCTTGAATGGATCCTTTTCCTTGCTAAGCACTTTTGTTTGCATCCATTATGAATAATAATTCTGACATCCCTTCATATGTTTTGCAAGTTCGGAATTTGCTGAAAAAGCCTTAGCAGCTCTTTCGTGTTCCAGTAGCCTGTCGTTCAAACAGTCCAAAGTCTGACCGACGTACAAGATAGTCAGATGCCATAGGAATTTCATACACAACTGACTCCTTACAAGCCATTGTTTGGTTCCTAAGTTTCTTTCGACAACTGAGCTGACCTTGCAAAAAGGGCGTCAATGTACTTTATCTTAAAGGGGCACTGACACATCAAAATCATATTTTTTTTAATTATCCGAAACGATTGGAAAACGTGCCGGGACATTACCCTCAAAATTCGAAACCTGGGAATTCAGTCATTTGTGAATTAAAAAACAATTTCCAACTGCTGAATTTGAAGTTCCCGCGCAGCGTCCCCGCAGTGCAGTCAGTCAAATTTTGCGGTCTCCTGCGACTCGACTTTCTCTCGACTCTCACTGACCCGATGCGAGGAGGAGGCGAGCTGGCGGGATAGAAGGGAGCCGGGCGCGGAAAAACCGGTTTCTTCGCCGACACGCCGTCTGCTCGACGCCGCCAAAGAGAGGACACAAATCTGGGAAGGGACATCTCACCGAACTCTGATTTTTGGTATTTCAAAAGAAGGGCCGTAGTGCGCTCGCAATTGCGTTAAAAAACATGTTTTACGATTGACATTATTAAATATTATAGAAATGTCGCCACAAAGCTTCTAAATTTCTGATTTTTGACGCCATCGATCATAAGAAGCAAGGAGGTAGCGGCGGAGATTTAAACGCCAAAATAAAAATACTGGCCGTGCAAGGTGAAAATTTTTTTCGCGATGCTGTTTTTTTTGCGTGTTTATGACTCACGAACTTGCGCTCGTTTTAGACAATAAAAAATACGACCTTTGGGGTGTCAGTGCCCCTTGAAGTCATTTTAAAGATGCAACACTTATGCCATAGCTTCGTGCCACAGCCTTCAAATTGTGCACAAAAGCCGTGAAGAAAAAAGGCAAGCATACCCACTTACCAGGCTTTTCCTACTTCACAGCTCTCTTCCCTAGGCCAACCAAAACATTTCGCATCACACTAACGGTAAGCGCAAGCAGTATCCGAATTAACCAACCTTGACAGCCGAGCACCTAAATTCTCTTGTAGGTGATGGTTGTCGTTCTGTGTTGTCCCTATTTCTTCTTTTTTTCCCTTGTCTCGAGGTTTTATAAGTATGGATGTTAAATGCCTCGTTGATTGCAGCTAGATGCACTGTTACACCCAGCGAAAAAGGAGTAAGTTGCCTCGTCATTTGCTTGCAGACACTCTATCGAATGGGATAAACTGCACCGACACAAAACTCTTTACTAGTGATGGATCGAATCCGCCGAGACTTCAGATTGGCAAAGGTAGCACATGCCCGAACTTTTGAAGAAAAGTTGGCAAAGATTCGGCAAGCTTCTGTATGCACGCTGGGAACCTGACGGGGCCATGGATTGCAAATGGATGCCATGCAGTTCATGTTACCATCGTACAGTGTAGTACTACCAGCAATTAAGGCGAGGTGGCGTAGGCATACATGGTAACTGTGGGTTTGTCAGCCTTTGTGAGTGTGATTCTTTTCAACATTTTCTGCTAAAGAACATAGGATCGACCAGAAATGGACGCAAAAAGATGACGCGGCCCACTGCGCGCAAGTGATAACGGATCTGCGGTACATTCGGGATAGCGTTGATTTTTCATTTTAATCTTTCGAGAGATGCATTGAGGTAGTTGCAAAATTGACTTACATAGCGACTTTCAAAGCACTCCTCGACCCTTGTAGTAATCCTGTTTTCGGCTCGCGAGTAGTTTGTGCCAGCAAAACAAAATAATATTGCTTTTCAATTTTAGCGCTATTTCACGGTTTTACGCCTATCCGCATAAAGACTAAAACATAAAAACTATCATGTTCAACGCTGCCATCCGACATTCCAAACTCGTCTTATGTTCCTAAACGTCACGGTGTGTCCTAACATCAGAAACCGGCATTTTAAAAGTTAAAAACGAGAAGTTGCGAATGTGGGACTGACACTTTCATGCAAGGCTGAAGTGACTCAAATAAAAAATATGCATATTTACGATAATATCGTTATCTCTTCTGGTGAAGGCTCAACTGCCGTTGCATTTGTTTTCGCACACAAAACGGTGACTCGCAGAGGAAGTATAGAACACTTGCAGGCTTGCACAGATGAGGCCTTAGAACCGAAACTCCGCAGGCTTGACTGCGATGCCTGCGTCCCCTACTACTACCCAACCTGCTAGTCACACCACTTCTGCAAAAGCAACTTTAATATTAGCAGTAAAGACTCAAATATGACACTTGATACAATTATCTTTGAGAATAGCACCTTATTTAGTAATAAATGTGTCAATATGCATTAAAACAAAACTAAAACTTTTTCACACGAAAAAATTATACTTTCTATATCAACTTTAAGGTCTGGTCAACAATGGAGTTTTTGCTGAATCTTTGCCGAATTTTTAGAAAAGTTCCGGCAAATGTTCGGATTTGCCGAATCTCAAGGTGCCGCATTTTCGATTCGCAAATGTGTGGCCCTACAGAGTGACCTATGATAAGCAGTTTCTAAATGGAGCACCTATGAAGTGCCTTCAATGGCAGGGCAACCTTGGAAAGGAGCGAGAAATCTTAAGCACTGCTCTACAACATTTATTGTAGCCTGAGTGTCTTTCTATACACACACTCTCCAACAAGAACTTAAATTGAACAGAGTAACCTTTGTTGTGATCAATCATTACCCAAAGAGTGCTAGCACACATACAAAAATTCACAGATCCTGCTGGTCTTCTCGCAGGGTCCGTGCTAATAAAGGGCCCAGATATATAACGTCTTGCCTCTTGGAGGGGGACTAAAAGCCTCTCGACTCATTTCTCCTTTCGAAGCGATAGAAAAAAGTTGAGCCAGCAAAGAAGAAGAAAGCCCGGCCGGTTTGATCCAATCAAGCAAGTGTGCAGCTTTGACTGCTTTCACTCTCCTCTTGCATGTATAAACAGTGATAATTTCTTTTCCGTTTAAAAACGATCATAAACAAAATCAAGACAACCTACATTCATTCCACGCCGGTTATTCCCTTGATGTCAATGCCGTACAGTTACTATACATGTACACCGTTCGCTAAAATTGACATTGACCCCTTAAGTCACGGCTCCAAACAAACCATTGCTAGGGGCATTGTTATGGACTGACTACATGGGACTGATTCATGCCCAAAGGAATAATCAGTCAAAAATTGGACGTGGAATTTAAACGTCTAAAAATAATAAATAAAGGAAGCCTAGATTTCATACTTACCATGACACAAGTTTGCCAAAAATTGGCTGTTCCTAAAATATTTGCGACGGCAACTTTCTGTCCTCGAGACGTCTCCAAGAGGCCTGTTGCAGAGAATGAAACGCATGGCTTAACGCACACAGAATGACTGAGCTATCCCGTCTGCAACAGTATAAATCATTTTCACAATGATACGATTTTAATTTCGTATTTGTTTGGAGCATGGAAGGCCTAAGAAAACTAATCAGGTTTATAAAAAGAATTGTATTTGCATTCAATATTGTATACTGTCTGACGAAAAATCATCACACGCATGGAGATCTGCTAAAAATACGGCAAGAAAAGCATTTGTTCAGAACATGATATGAAAGCTGTGTCAGTGTCCTGTTTCTGATTTTGCAGTTAATGTGCATTGTAATGAAAGAGCAGTTATTTTTACATAGACTCCAGCGCTAACAAAGACGGAGGACAAAGTAGGAAGGCCGGCAGGGACGAGCGCTTACCCCCAACTGAACATGTACGGTATTTAGAAACAGCTAAAGCAGACAACCTCCTACACAAAATGCTGAATCACTCAGTGAGAATACACACATCGCCTACTGCGTCAATAAAAATTACTCTCATTTTGGCGCAGAGGGATTCACGGTCGGCTGACGCAGTTCGGCAGTGCCCTCTTTCTTTATAGCATGCGCTTCAAGCACTTCCCTCGCAGCTTTTCCACGAGCCCTCCCACGATGGTGTGTTTGAAAGATGGGCTGGCACAGACAGTCTCTGCAATGAAGAGGCAAGTGTCCCTCCAGGCGTCGAGCGCAATAGCCAGGTCATGCTCGCGCATCCTCTCATTTACACACCGTCCTGCCTGGCCGATGTACACGCCTGCCGCATGTCAGCGTTGCACTCTGTACACACGCCCAACGCTACACTCCACAAATCTGTTGGCTTACGACCGACGGCGCATAAGCGCGTCGTTCTTTTTTCCTGAATCCGTAGGCATAACTGGGCCAACGCCCATGGCGCCTGAAAGCATAGAAAAGTGGCATCGAATACTTTCTGCCACCTTTATTAGTTATGTGAAATTTTGTGCAGGTAGGGGATGACCTGAGGTCTCGTTTTTGTTTTCTTCTTCTTACCCTCAGACTTGCCCTTGATCTTTTTCAGCAGCGCCTCTGGCAACCCAGAAAAGTGAAGCTGGAAAACCGAGCATCTACAGTCGGTCTCCTGCCCGCTCAAGTCCGCATGACATGGCATGGCTTTTGAAGTGCCGCCTGGATAACAAGACAAGAAGCAATACCCCTTGTTTACTAATTTAGGAATGTACATGAATGCGTAGGCTGAGGGATTCCCTTTTGGAGCGCGGTGGTAACTCCAACACAGCATGGTTTCCTCGTGAGCACAGTCTCAAGTCTCAGAAACTGGAGAAACTGGCCATCCGAGGTTCTGTGACCAGACCCTACAGCGCTCATCAGTTAGTCATGAAGCACTCTCAACGGACCTCTCAACAACTCTAGCACGTCAAAAGATTCTCAGAGCGTTGCCCATAGCACTCAAAGCATGGCAACGTTCTGAGAATCTTTTGACGCGTCAGGTCGTTGAGAGTGTGTTAAAGATGTTTCAAGACTTAACTCAAGTGGGCCAAAGTTCAGTCACGAACTCCCCGAGATGACCAGACTCTCCAGCCTCGGGACTCAGAGACTGCAGTTCACGAGTACATGTGTCGGAGTTACCACCCGCGCTCCAAAAGGGAATCCGCCGTTACCCGGCACACACACACTTAAAATCAGGTAAAAAGGGGTAGCCGGTTTCTGATCTCCTGTTTCAGGCGGCACCCCTGGGGTGCTTCATGCCAATCGTCTACGCGTGACGTGCTTGCAGTGCAGGTTAATCGACCCAGAGATGCCCGTTTTCCAGCTTCACTCTTGCTTGTAGGTTGCCGCACGCCAGCTGCAGAAGATCAAGGGCAAGTCTATGATAAAAGAAAAAACAAAACATGAGACCCTCGTGGTCGTCCCCTGCCCAACAAAATTGCTACAACTTAATAAAAGGTGGCAGAAAGCATTCTGATGTACGCCACCTGGTGCACTCGGCGCCATGTAAGCTGGCCCAGAGTCTGCCCATGGACGTCAGGAAAAAGCGGCGGCGCGCTTGCTTTATGCACCGTCAGTCAATGCCAACCGTTAGACTAGATTGTGGCGTGTGCGCATGGTGTGTACAGAATGCATCGCTGGGCATGCGGTCGAGTGCAGATCGGCTGTACAGGGCTGGTGCGTAAATGAGAGGATGCGGCCAGCACATGCCCGAAGTTTTGCGTCGACAACCTGGAGCACCTGCCTCTTCGTTGCAGAGACTGTCTGTTGCCAGCCCATCTTTTCAAAATACCACCGCCGTGGGGAGGGCTCGTAAAGCTGCGAGAGGAAGTGCTTGAAGCGCATGCCATAAAGAAAGCACGGCACCAAGCACGCGTCTGCCAGCAAGATCAGCCTATCTGCGCCAAAAAGAGAGTAATTTTTGGTGACGCGTGCAGGTGATGTGTGACGCCAATTAATATCCAGTGTATTTTCGTAGGAGGTTGTTTGCTTTAGCTGCTTTTAAATAAATGTTCAGTTGAGAGTAAGCGCTCGTCCTGTTCGCCTTACCTACTTTGTAACCTGCCTCTGTTAGCGCTTTTGAAGTTTATGTCAAGAACCAACCTACGCTCGCTTCGCCACTTTAGTTCAGTTAGTTTGACTCTAACATAAGCAGTTCAAAAACCAAACTTTATTTTTTATTTTTTTAGGCTCGCAATATGGGTGTGGGTTTCATACCTGCCTTGTAATCACCAAACTGAGAAAAAATTATACTGATTCTTCAGTTTAAAGTAAGACCCAGAGCATGTACGACTGACTGAAAAGGAACGTTTCTCCGTGCCTCTAGAAGATTCGAGTTTACTCTTACCCCGAGTGTAAAAGATGAGGGGCCAGAATGACCTTGCCTAGTCAGTCTCATCCTAGCTTTCTAACAAACATTCTAGGTCAAATGCTAAAGATGCTGAGTGTAGTAGATAAAAAGCTGAGCGCGGCTTTGTCAACTCACAGCCAGCTGTTACGCCGACGCATCGTTGCTCGCTGCTGCCGCCGTCGACGCTCATCCTTTCTTTTGTTTCTAGGCGCAAGTTCGCCAATTAAATCTTTATTTTCTGTTTTACGTTTGTCGATCCGTTCTCATCTGCGACAATACATATATCTGTTATGTTCGTCTGATCACACAGATGTGCACTGAAGCAACTGTGCTGTCAGAAATCCTTGAAATGTGTGGTGGTCTGCACTTCAATCTCCATGCACTTCACGTCGTCGTTGTGCGTGATTCGGCTTCACAGTGTTTTCACCTTCTCAAATATTGCGGAAGAGCTTCACGGGAAGGTGTTTGCTCAGTCGTGTACTCCCTCAGAAAGAACCAGCGAACTTGCGAAGCCATTGTGTTGTCTGCTAGCGAGGCAAAACCGGTTGTGAAATCTTATTACGAGATTTTGTCATCGCTTTAATTGGTACTGAGACAATGTTAAAAGTCTCCATGTTTAGGTATTTAGAAGACCCAATGCTTAGAAAAAATTATTTACTTTTTTATGAGACAATTTCTAACCTCACGTCGAGCCCCTACGCACTTGTCTATAACAATGGTTTGTTTCGAGTGGAGCGCCATGTTGTGACAATATCACTTACGGGGTCAATTGGGGACTTTTGGAAAACCATTACCATGTTCCAAATATCGCACTACCAGAGCCTTTGAAGCATGCTTAATTTTAAGCACGTGCACCGCGCACCCAGGGTGCAGTAAGAGGAACACGTTGAAGGTTTGCTAGAAGTCCCTCACTATGCGGAGAGCAAGTTATTTGCTTCTTGGAGATTGCAGTGACATCACAATGACGCTGAGCTCTGATTGGCTCTGATTGAAAGGATAGTGGGTGGACATCAATGCTATGAATGCCTCGAGGTCTACCAACTATTTTTTTTCCAATCAGCCAATCAGAGCTTGGCATTCTGGCATCATTGCAACCCCTGTGCAAGAAGAAGGCAAACTTACGCCTTGTATAGGCAACCTGCAATGCTGTATGGTTTGGAGCTATCCAGCGCCTGAAGCAAGAAACATTGGGTATGCCTGGGAGTGGCGGCTGCATTGTTCAAACATGAGCTATGTGGAGCAGCAAGCTCGCCTGCTTCTTTGCAGGGGTTGTGGTGACGTCAGAACGCCGTGCTCCGATTGGCTATGATTGAAGAATAGTGGGTAGACCTCAAGGCAGCTTGCTTCGAAGCCTACCCATTACCCTTCACTCACAGCCAATCAGGGCTCGAATTTCTGACGTCACCACAACCCCCGTAAAGAAGCAGACAAACTTGCGCTCTGTATTGCTCTGGTGGCACCGCATAGCCTAATGTCTGAAGCAAGAAATACCGGGTAGGCCAGGATGCCGTGATCGCGCAACATGCCAGTACGATGGAAGCTACGGCCCTGGTAGGCCAATCGGAACATGACTATGTATCACCAAAGCGCGCTTTTACTCCGAAGTATCAGGCTTTTCGCTGCATCATGTTCCAATATATGTGCGTTGCACTCGTATACGTAAGCGCATATCGAAGCCGTCGGCATGCAATGTGGGGCTTATCATTCACCCTTTGCCAAGTTACAACAAGACGAGGCATGACAGTGGGCTCTCACTCTGGTGGCGGCGCATGGCTGTTGCCGGCTGGCTATTGCCATTCGCTGAAACGTCGTTTTTACTAAAAGGTGTGCATGGAGCGGTGAAACGGTAAAACGCCAGTGGCACTATGAATGCCACCTGTGTGAGTGGGGCAGGCACGCTGAAAGCACGGGGCTTGCTCTTTGTAGCTCGTGCTTTGCTAGCACTGGTTTTCTAAAGCGCTTCATATGCACGAGTGTTCAGAAACCCCGGAACCGGGGGGGGGGTAACGGGGGCTTGAGCACGCGCTGACATTTTCCAGGGGGTGCTGGGCAGTATGCTGAGCCCCCATGCATTTGGCTCAAGGCCTACTGAACAATGCCTGCCCCCTCCACCCTCCCCTCTGTGTTCCCGTTGGTATGAGGCTTGCCCTTCGCCACGTACTTGGCTAAGGGGAAGCATGTGGCTCTGTTTTTGTTACGGCTGGCTACCCATCAAATTGTGGCACAACCTTCGCACACGAAATTCCAGAAAAAGATAATGAAGTAAAGCAAAGTGTCAGTAACCCACGAGTGACGTATAGCACTCCAAAATGGGAGAAAAAAAAAAAAGCTCGGACCCTGCGGTTTGCATAGCACAGTCAGGGAGATTTCCCTCTCTTCACCTCCTTGGTTATTTCCTGAGGCCCTCACACGGCACTCGCGGGTTGGCCATGCGGGGGAACGTGCAGCGTACTGTTTTGTCCACCAAGCCAGCAGGCTTGGTTTTACTTATATTTTGAGCAGTGATGTTTCCCATTCTTCTAGCAAATTTATTTTTTTTTTTTGTTTTAATTTCTTGCGGCTACGCTTTTTTGTAGTTGTTGTTTTGGTGGTCCAAGCAACCACGAGGATCGTGTAATTGCTTTCGTGGGGAGAGCCGAAGCGAGAGGCGGGGAGATGGTCTGCGCGAGAGAAAGTCCACCCCACGTAAAATACCCTTCCGGGGTCGCTGCAGAGTGCTCGTGCTAAAATAAAAACAAACATCAAGAAGAATGCAGGAATTGGTGTTCCACGCGCCACACGCGCACGCCTTTCCCGTATAAAAAATTCGAAGTGAATAACGCAAAACGTTGACGAGACTGCGCGCTGCAGGATACCATTTGTTTTAGGTATTTGCTTTAGAAAAGTTACTACTGTTGACGCCAGCACGTGCGGCGCGGCGCGTGGAACACCAATCGTTGCTTTCTCCTTAATGCTGAGTAATATAGCAATAGGTCTACTAACAGCATAGTCACGCGGTCACGCTCTCGCTCCCGTGCCTCTGTGCCTCCGCCCCGCTGCTAGCAGTGAGGACAGCCCGTGTTGAAGTGTTTTCCCAAGAGCGCGAGGAGGGAGCCCACGAATGTCCATTCAGAGCGCAGCTCACGTACCCTGTGGGTGGGAAGCAACGTAACGTTGGTGGGAAGGCGGCTGCCGGCTCCTGCTGCTTGTCAGATGATATGAACACAGTGGCTGCACGTGTTCTGCAGCTTCTCGTTTTTCCTCGTTGCGTTCCTCTCGTTGTTCCCTTTGGATTTCCATTTTGTTTTGCTTTGCAGTGGCTGGCTGGCTGTGGCTCGGCTGGCTGGCTGGAGCCTGGAGGATGCTCTATGCAGGAACTAAAAATATAACGTTTCAGTTACGGTTGCGGTTACCGCTTCCTGTTGATAACGGTTTTGATTCGGTTTTTTACGGTTTCGGTTGCCGGTTACAGGTTCTAAAAACCGGTTTATTTCAGTTTTCCAATAATTTGTTTAATTGAAATGCTAGACAGCCGTTTTATAATAAACGGTTTAAAGCACTCCCATATCCAACAGCGTGAAATTCAAGGAACTAGAAACGTCTTATTACTACTATTTGGTCAAAAGTTGCACACGTTTCTAGCTCCAAATAATTGGTTTACTCTTTATGTTTATACAGCCTTGATGGGGAGATGCGCTCAACTGGGGTAATCGGTCTCTTAGCTGTAGATGAGAAATTTAGCCAGTGCGGTACAACCGCTAACCTGGGGTTTTTAACGTGCATCACGCCAGTAGTGATCACTCGAACGCATGCGTCGGTACGAAACTCATCCAGATCGAAACGGGCAGGGGCGATGGGGAATCGAACCCAGGAGGTTCCCAGCGCAAGCTTTCGCTCCACGCTCCGAGCTGAGACGCGTTAGCCCACTCGGCCACTTCCTTCCCTCTAGCTCCAGCGCTTGCATCTACTTACGTTGTATAGTTTGATACCCGACAACCCGAGCATACAGGTTACTTCTGTTACTCGCAGATCAACATCCCTACTTCGTTGTTCGGCAGCGTTTGTAAACAATTTATAAATAAGTGATCTGGTTAGATTATACGTCCCTACTTTACGTATTAGGACGGACTCGTCGAATCCATGGTATAATAAAGCGCTCCGGTCATTGCAATAGGAAAAAACGACTGTTTGCCAAAGGCAAAACGAAGCTAACTTAGCTGTTGTCTGGGAGACTTACTACACTACGCTCAAAACCTATACTAAAACCATTAAGCTATCTAAAATTACATTTTTTCCCCAGGACTTGCCCGCAATTTTGAAAAATAATCCGAAAAAATTCTGGAAGCTTATGTCACCTAAAAGTGGCCACGTAAATATCAATCTGAAGGATACTTCTGGTGAGCCTGTACCGGAGAAGGATCCCTGTAGTGCTTAATGAATACTTTTCTTCTGTGTTTACCACTGAATCCCCACAAAATGTTCCAACTGTCCCTGAAGAGTGTTATGATCCCATGTCGTTGATTACTGTTAACTCATCTGGTATCGTTAAGCAAATAGAAAAACTTACCGCTCACTTCTCAGCAGGCCCAGACAATATTAATGCAAAAGATCTTAAAAAATACAGCCAACATTTCCGGTGAAATTCTCAGTCTCATCTTTAATCAATCTTTTTTCAAGAGTTGTACTCCTTCCGACTGGAAGATTGGGGGGTCGCCCCCAGTCCACAAACAGGGAACTCGATCTTCCGCCTCGAACTATCGTCCCATCTCTCTAGCCTGCATTGCGTCAAAACTTTTTGAGCACATCTTATATTCTAACACAGTGGCGTTACAAGGGGGGTGCGGGGGGCGGACTCGCCCGGGTGCAGCACTCTGGGGGTGTCACGGCGGGTCACGAGGGGGGGGGGGGGGAGGTGCGGCGAGCGGGGAGGGGGTATGGTGTTGCGAAGAACCGGGGGGAGGGGCGTGCAGCCGCGGCCCACCGCCCCGGGTGCCGCTGACCTAGTGACGCCACTGTTCCACATCATGACTCACCTAACGTCAAATTATTTTTTTCTTCAGGCACCAGCACGGTTTTCGTAGGGGTTCTCCTGCGGACCCAACTATGTGAATTTGTCCATGAACTGCAGACTAACCTAGACGCCATACAAACCGACGCCATATTTCTTGACTTTTCAAGGCATTTGACCGTGTTGCCCCATCAACGTCTGCTTTCTAAACTATCATCCCTAAATTTAGATCCCCTTGCATATTCATGGATTAGAAGCCTGTCTCGTATGCAATACACGGTTGTTAACGAGCATGAATCAAAGCTAACAAACGTCACTGCTCTCACCCCCGATAGAATATCCTCCCGCCTAAACAACCTTGTGCAATAAAACGTATTTCTGGTAAAACTAACTCATTCAACGAATCATTCCTCCCATATGCCATCACACGGTGGAACCCAGTTCTATCCTGCATCGTCAGCACCTCTGATGGAACAGTGTTTTACGATAATTTACTAGCCCATTATGTATAATTTCTCATGTTCTTGTTTATAGTTACTGTTATTGTTCTATTACTGCGTCGCTATTGTATTCTTCGTTTTACTGCCCCCCCCCCCTTATGTAATGCCCTAACCGGGCCCTTAAGGTGAAATAAATGAAAAAAAAAACCTAAGAAAGTTCCCACTGGGTGCTGCAAAAACCATTCGTACCTTCTCGTCGCTATAATTTATTTCAACGGTCAACCTAAGGGCCCGTTCACACTTGCGACTTGGGACAGTCGCTGGAGCGACTAGCGACTGGCGACCACCAGTGTTCACACCTGATTGAGCGACCGACGAGACGCCAGGCTCGCTGCCTACTTAATTAAAGGGATGGTGAACCGAAATTTGGATTTCAGAAAAACAATGCAGGAGATGTAGGTGGGACGCTACAATCCCTGCAACACGACTCGTAAGGCGATATCCCGAATGGATGGCAGTATTTTGAGAAAAAGAAGTCGAGATTGAACAAGGCCGACGAGGCGTGTGACGTCAAGGCACCTAGTTTCCTCCTCTCTTCGCTTCGCTCCCTCAAGGCGGCGAGGCGGAGAAGACGCGAGGCCGTTCCCTCTCCTTCTCGGAGAAACATGACGTTAACAAACCTGTCAAATGCGCCTCTCTTTCTTGAAAAATACGGTCATCCGTTTGAGAGATCGCTGTATGAGTGATGTTTTGGTGTTTGTAGCATCCCGTTGCACGCTTTTGCCGCGTGTTTTGTGGAATCCAGATTTCCGGTTCAGCATCCCTTTAAACGGAGTCGGGAGAATGCTGCACCTCGGACCAGGGCTTTGAGGACTTTTTACTGTGGGTAAATGCCACATATACTTATTTCTTAGTGTTCACAGCCTACGAAACCAGATTCTGCTGCGTCGCGCGATGACAGCGCAGCAGAGGCTGGTTACACTATTTCTCCACGGGGCGCGGCGCCGTTGGGGCCGAGATACGCTCCGATTGGAAACCGAAACTTAAAAATCCGTTTAATTTGTGTGCTTTTTCAGAAAGCCGCAAAATGCTGCGCGTGCCTTCTATCGTTCTGCAATTTGTTGATTTAGTGTTTTTTGATGAGGCTAGGCAATTTTCTAATTGAAACCATGCCCTTAAACACAATAATAAAAAAGTTAATTACGCAAAAATAATTAACAATCTAATTATCCCGGACTTTAATGATTTTCCTAAATAGGCCCCTGAGGAGGACCAAAACGACAGAAGCCTTTTTTTGTTGCAACCCGTAGTTTTTGCAATATCGAATTTGTCCACCTTTCGTGAAACACCCTGTGTGTGTATATATATATATATATATATATATATATATATATATATATATATATATATATATATATATATATACACACAGGGTGTGTGTATGTATATATATATACTGTTTATAACCGATTTGTTTTAAAAAAGCCGTGAAAGTTACACTTATACGGTTTGTGCAGGTTACTTATTCGGACAGTGAGACAGAGAATAGGGGGCTAATCGTAACGATCAGTCTGTTAATTAATTAAATAAGTTTAATTAACTTTTAAATTAATAGAAATAGACTAGACAACACAGAGCGCTTCTCTCTTCTGCTCTGTGTTGTCTTCAAGCGCCACCATGTCGTCAAATTCCCAGTACCAACTAGCCCAACAATCCGCATTGATTCGTTGTATTTTTATTTTTTATTTTATTTTTTACTGGCCGGGGAAGCTGCACATGGAAAACTTGAGTTGCTCTTCGAGAAACAGGACCAGATGCGGGTGTGCTGGGCGTCTCAGATCTTTACTTTGATAAAAAAAAAAGATTAAAGAAAAAAAGAAACGTTTGAGGTGATGTTGCTTGGAGCTCAGCGCTCGCCTGGTCTTTCAGCGCAGTACCGCGTTTTCAGGCTGCCTTTGCTGCGGGATCCTCTGAATTAAAATTTTCCTGATTAGAACCAGTTATGTGTTCCAAACATCCCTTCATTTTACCACTGTAAAAGCCACGTCCCTATTCACGAGAAGGCACACGTGGCTCTCATTCGCAGTCTACGAGCATTTTTCAATTAAGATGGAGAATTTTTGCGGCGCGCATATGGGAATAATTCTCGATATTTTATTGCCGCGCGGAACGTCGTGTTCGTTATGATGATGTTCATTATAATAATGATCGAATCTCCACCCCCTGGCCTCTGATTGGCTTTATAGTTAAGGGCGTGCACATGCAACACAGTGGTATAGATTATATGTATTCTACGTTTGGCTGGTCAACTCTTTTCATTACCTGTGACGTCGTTCATGTGGAAGAGAGAATATATGCACCACCAATGAACACCGTCCGGCTAAAGCTTCCATGTTGGGCGAAGTGTCTACAAGAGTTCAAAATTTCCTAAGATATTCATCTGGTTCTAAAATTCCGCTTCGAGATGTCCGGTCGGAAGCACCAAAGTGGTGCGTCTAAACGAAAGGCAAAGTTAACGAGAGAAGAGCACGAGAAGAAACTACCAAAAATGACAAAATATCTAGTGAATGCAGCTTGCGCGGAGTCGCACGATTGCTCTACCGTGAGCACTCATTTGAGCATTAGTACAGACGCCACTCCTGCGAAAGACTCGTCTACTCCACCCTGCCTTCGACTTCCTGATGAGCGGCAAGCATCCACTCTTCCTGGTCCTCCAGACCCTGAACAAAAGAACACCACTTCACTAATTCTTATTGGTGAGCAACAGGTGTCGATTGAGCACTAGCTGTCCTGTTTTGCGGCAAGCGACGTCGATTCACCCTGGCCCAGCCCCTACCGCCGAGCTCAACGCGTCCGTTCACCCCTATCCGATCTCCTCTGTTGCTGATCAACGAGCACCAACCTCCCCGGTCAGATTCCTGGTGCTGACGGGCGCCTTCAAACGACACTCCAAGAGCCCTTTCACCTGTTTCCTGGGAGTTTGGATCATCGTCCTGCCACCCACAGCGTGGGACTCCAGAAAATAGATCAGCTGCCTTCATGTTTGGATGGAAACCTGGCAGCTCACAAGTATCATGAGGTAGGCTCCGTAACTGCCCGTGACCCAGCTAACCGGCCGGCTATTATTACTGACCGGTTTCAGGGTGAATGCATCGGAGAAGGGACCGATGTATTTTCAAAATCGGGCAGAGACTTTTCCGTCTTCCGAAAGACAATACTATACAATACAATACAGTGCAATACGATACAAAAACCTGCTCTTTTTGCACGAAAAGCTGTAAACGAGGAAGCGTACAAGCAGGGACGGCGCCAGGGGGAGGCGAGGGGTGGCGGGCGCCTCCCCTAAAATTTCGTCTGCCACCCCAAGATGAAGCAGCTTTGTACGCAAATAATTGCCTACGACGTCGGCTTCAAGACCCAGTGTAACGAGTGTCCAGCCTTTAGAGCCGTTCATGCCTTTTATTTTTTTTTTCTACTAACTTCCATCCACGGGAAGTCGTACCGCGGGCGAGTAAGCTATATAAAGCGCTTTAGAAAAAGCAGCTCCCCTTTGTGACGCCTGCTGGCTATTCTCTCCGTATTCCGCTCTGTGGTGCTTATCTTCAGCGGAGACCGGAGACGTGAACGAAGGCGAGCTTAGTTACAGTCAAGGTCATGGGGCATCCCGAAAAGGGAACCAAAACCTTGTTGTGAGTCTGAGCACATGTAGCAGAGGTCCCTGCTGCGATACCCCCCCCCCCCCTCTTCCTCCTCGTGTCTCCGCATTTCCCTTTTCAATGAGCACACCGCATAAGCTATCTCCGATAAGCCCGTGGGTGACAGCACCTCAGAGCAACCCCCCCCCCCCCCGTCAACTCGGTTCGCCTCCCCGCTGCCCCCCATTATGAAAATCCTGGCGCCGTCCCTGCGTACAAGAGACACAGGTCAATGTACTCGAAGTCAAAAGTTCCGTTTACTGTTTCATGTGCAAACTATTTTCGACCCCGAGCAACCCGAGTTCCTTCACCATGGCATGGCTTTTGCGACTGGAAAAGAGGAGAGGAAAAGATTTGCGCACATGCAAACAGTGTCGAACACGGCTAGGACGTCCGTGGAGGCATGGCTTAAGCCTAGCGTTTAGGGGAAGTGAGGTGGTTTTTAGTTCCCCGCAAAATTGAAATTATATGGGAGTGCTTGAAGCCATTGCCCAGTTTGATCCCTTTCTGGGCAAACACATTAAGCGCATGGAAACAAGGGCAAAGGCCACTCATCATACCTGTCAAAAACAATGTGACGAATTCATCGAGCTTATGGCAAAGGCCGTCAAAGACCGTCTTGTTGATGAGGTTAAACGGGCAAAATATTTCTCTTTAATAATTGATTCGGCTCCAGACCTTACCCACGTTGACCACCCTATTGAAAAATCCGGCAAAAACTTCCGGTGAACTTTAGCGATATCCGGTGAACTTCCAGTGATATCCGGTGAAAACTGGTCAAGTTTCACCCGTTTTCATCCGAAACCAGCGTAGTTTACCAGTCTTTGCTGGAATATTTGCCGGCAATGTTCACCCTGTCAGACCAGCTTTCGCCGGAAATTTTACCAGAAACGAGTGACTCGTTTTCCCGTTTACCGAACTTCACCGGAAGCCGACGCGAGGGGAGGGAAGCCGGACACGTAACTACGTCCCCACGCACCTTCTCTCCCTCGCATTGGGTTCGTGGGGAAAATGTGAGGGGGTCTTTTTGCTGTCTCTTTTGAAGAAAACCGGTTTCTTTGTCCGTCAACGAGCAACGGCCACGAACGGACGCTCAGTGTCGGCTTCCCGTTCCATGTGTGCGACCTGTATCTTCCAGAGCAGCTGGGTGTGCGGATAAAAAGAAAATATATTTCAGTGACCTGTTTCTTACGCCTCTTTGTCCGTCCGGCTTCAGAAGCATCCAGTGAGCGAAAAAGACGCCGGAGACGCCGTGACAGCATCAGGACGACACGTGACTGTGCCCGTGATTTCTCAACGGCGGCGGATGTTCGTTCCGCGCGTTCGTGGTTTTCGCTAAGCGTGCTACTGACAGTGTGTATGTGTCCGCGTGGTGCACCCGCGGCGACGGCATCAGGGACGACACCGTGACTGTGCCCATGATTTATTCTCAACGGCGGCGGATGTTGGTGCGCGTTCGTGGTTTTCGCTAAACGTGCTACTGACAGTGTGTGTGTGTGTCCGTGTGGTGCACCTGCTCGGTTTTATTAGTTGAACTACCGTACATCTAGGAATTTACCCAGCGGCATTGTGAGTACCTTGAAAGATATTTTTTGCGACAAAGAACTCGGTTGTTCCTATTTGGTCTGATTGCTTTTGTCTACAGCTGTGCAAATTGTTTCACTGGTATCGACCCTGTGAAATAAAGACATGGAACTTTCAGGTCTATATGGACTAACCGTTTTAATTGTTACCGAATCGTCCAGCATCTGGTAAACATACACCACCCACGGTTCACAGGCTTCTTCCTAAATGCCTTCCGTTGACGTCCGAAAAAACAAAAAACACGGTAAGTTCCGGTGAATTGCGGCAAATCCGGTGACTTCCGGTAAATTCCGGCTTTACTAGAAGTGAAAAGAGTCCCAAAATCCAGTAAAATTGATTTTTACTGGAAATAAAAGTCTGGCAAAAATCCGGTAACATTCCGGTAAGAAAAATCCTGTCACTCGGTAAAATCGGGGACATTTCCAGTAAATTCCGGCTTCACCGGAAGTGAAAAGAGTCCCATAATCCAGTAAAATAATTTTTACTAGAGATAAAATTTCGGTATAAAATCTTTTTCAAAAAGGCGGCTGTCAGTTGTTTTACATTACTGTGTAAAGGGAGAAGGGCATGAACGCTTTCTTGGATCTGTTCCGATTGAATCGCACACAGGGTTGTATATTTTCGATACCGTGATGTGAACTCAATTGACGACTGCAGGGGCCAGGCGTATGACAACGAGAGTAATATGTCAGGGAGGTACAAAAGACTGCAAGCGCAAGTTCAACACCTCAACAAGTTGGCCGTTTACGTTCCGTGCGCAGGCCATTAAATAAACTTAGTTGGCACGTGTAGCGTCGACACTTGCCTTGAGGCCGTCAATTTGTTTAGTGTAACTCAGAAACTGTACGCTTTCTTTGTTGCCTCCTCTAAGCGGTGGAAATATTTTTTAGACAGCATGAGTGAAACTGGTGAGCACCTTGTTCTAAAAAGCCTCTCTGAAACCAGGCGGTCAAGACATGTAAGGCCATTCGTAAAAATTTCAAGGCGGTTCAGTGTTGCCTTGAATCTATCTCAAAGAACGGAGAAGAAAACGGTGACACCCGGAATGAAGCGCGCTCTCTTTTACAGAAAATGACGAAACTCGAGACAGCCGTTTATGACCATTTTCTGGAGTGAAATCTTGGAGCGTTTTGACAAAACCAGTGCAGCACTCCGGAAGCCTGGCTTAGGTATTTCGACTGCTGTCGATCCTCTCAGCTCTCTGGAAGGGTTTGTTAATTCGTTGCGACCTCTCTTCGATACCTTTGAGGCGAGAGCACGCATGTAGAGTACCATTCAGTGTTATCAGGATGAGGGCCAACGTATCATTTCGAGAAGGTACCCGGACGGAAAAAGCGATTGTGCGCTACAAGGTAGGGAAAAGTTTCAAATAGAGACTGTTAAGAATGGAACCTTCGGCGACCTTCTTCCGAGTTTCAACGCTGCGGAAACGAGTCCCGATCTGTCCAGGACCGTCGCCCGCCTGTCTAGGCCTGCACGAAACGAGTGTCCAACGCGTCCAGGACCGTCGCCCACCTGTCGAGGCCCGCGTGAAACAGGTCTCAGCGCGTCCGTGACGTCAACGGGACGTGTGTGTGTGCGTGTGGGTTCGTGCGCTCACGAAAGGGAGAGAGGCATGACCTAACTGCGGAGAACTTTGGCTACGACGCACTTCTGGCTACGACGCGGCGGACTTTGCTACGACGCACT
The DNA here is from genome assembly GCA_037355805.1 of Ixodes ricinus. Taxonomy (NCBI): domain Eukaryota; kingdom Metazoa; phylum Arthropoda; class Arachnida; order Ixodida; family Ixodidae; genus Ixodes; species Ixodes ricinus. The sequence goes on along the minus strand of JAZHYW010012717.1, from coordinate 15,828 downwards.
TGACGGCGGGTTGCTGCTGCGCACTTGCTGCCCTGGCGGGGAGTGAGGGAGAAAACGGACCCTATATAAGGCGGAGCGTGAGGCTGCTCCGTGAGTTCTCTCGGATTTGACGACTGTATCGCAACCATGTAATTAAACCGTTCGTTACGTTACCAATTCTCCCACCTCCACTGGACCCCTGGGTTCTTCACTTCGGGGAATGGTCGTCGTCACGAGCCAGGAAGCTCCCGGACGTGCGGCATAAACCCCGCCTCTAACAACTGGTTGGCAGCGGTTGGGATCGGACCATGCGACATCGTGCTACATCTGCGGGTGAGCGTTTGGACTTTGCTTTGAGATTCGCCAGGCTTCAGATTATGGGTAATTAATTTTGAACTGCTGGGAATCCTTAGGTTTTGACTCGTGCGCTAGGTTTGTGCACAACCTCGCGACAAGTTTTAGAACAAAGCCAAAGCTAAAAAGCAGCGATCATGGATCTAATGAGGTTACTGAGAACAGATTTACTCTGTTTATGTGAAGAATTGGGTGTGGAGGTGGAGCAAAAGATGAAGAAATCTGAGATCAGTAAAGCGATTTCAGAGAGCGCAGAAGCAGAGGAAATTAAAATTGCGTGGGAACTGCTTCAGAACGCTAAGAGCGAAGCTGCAGCGAGAGAGGAACGAGAGCAGGCGGCAGCGAGAGAGGAACGAGCAGCAGGCTGCAGCGAGAGAGGAACGAGAGCAGGCGCAGGCTGCGAGAGGAACGAGCAGGCTAGAGCTCGAAATGGAACAGCAGCGATTAAACTCGCAGGAACAGTAGAGTTGGGGCTCCGGTGCGAGCAAGTGAGACCGAGTCGTATCAAATGAAGAAGCTCATGCAGCCGTTTAAAGTTGGGGAAGACGTGGGCCTATTCTTAGTTAACTTTGAGAGGACATGTGAGAAGTTGAGCTTCGCCCCAGAAACGTGGCCGCAACGGCTTTTGACTTTGTTGCCCTGTGAGGCTGCAGAGGTTGTCGCGCGCCTTAGTGCTGGAGACGCGGACGACTACGACAAGGTGAAGTCCAGCCTTTTGAAACGGTACCGCCTTTCTGCCGAGGCGTTCCGTCAAAGGTTTAGAAACGCATCCAAAAAGAGCAGCGAGGGCTACTCGGAATTCGCTTACGGGCTTAAAACCAATTTGATAGAATGGTTGAAGAGCGAGGAAGTGTACGAAAGCCGAGACAAGGTAGTCGAGTGTGTGTGCCTCGAACAGTTCTTTCGTAGCATTCCGCAGTCAGTCAAGCTCTGGGTGCAGGATAGGGTAGGAGTCGACTCTGTCGAAAGGGCCGCTGAGCTAGCCGAGGAGTACGCAACGCGTAGGAAAGCTGAGCGGAGAGGAAAGCGAACCCGGCCGGAGCGATCAGCGCAAGACCTTCCGACAGGGAAACGGCTCGCGAGAAAAAAGGCCCGAGAAGCCAGAAACAGGACAAAAGGTCCCAGAAAAGAGCGGAGATCCCTCGAACGAGTCCCTCGAACGGAGACGAGGCGCGGAAAAGCCAAACAGGGCAGTTCGAGGCAAGGAAGCCGTTCCTGTGCTACAACTGTCAGGAGCCGGGACACATAGCGGCCAGATGTAACAAACCGCGGGTTGTGTTCTCGTACGTGAACGGTAGTGACAAGGACCTGGAGCTTCTTCGTCCCTATCTTCACGAGCTCCAGGTAAACGGAAAGCCGTGCAGGGTGCTTCGGGACAGTGCAGCGACGATGGACGTTGTTCATCCGTCGTATGTAACGCCATCCGATTTTACTGGAAAGGTAGTTTGGATCAAGCAGCTGCTCGAAAAGCACAGTGTCTGTCTGCCTATGGCGACAGTAAGGATAACTGGCCCGTTCGGAGAACTGGTGACAGAGGCGGCTGTCTCGCAAACAGTCCCGTTGGAGTATCCCTATTTGTTTTCTAACCGGTCAGATTTCCTGCTGCGCGAGAGGGTCAACAACTGGGAGAAGGACTAGTTCAGTCGTGTACGAGGTCCAAATCGCGTCAGCTCGCCCCTTTGTTAACGAGTGATCCAGAGCCAGAGGCAGCTGACGGGGAGCAAGCACTCTCAGAGTTGGAGGCAGAGAAACGGGATGAGGGGACCAGGTTGTAGAACAGCCTGACCTCGTAGCAGTAGAAAGCGTACGTCGTCCCAACGCGCCGGTGAAAAAGGCGGAGGAAGACGGGATCATTAAAAGATCTCTCGTAGCTCCAACGTCACGTAATTTTGATCGTCTGCTGCGAGTAGGCAGAGTGTGTTTGACAGTCGAGCAGAAGAGCGACCCTAGTGTGTCAGGGTTTCGCGATACAGCTCAGGAGATTGCTGGGACCAATGTGACGGGGCATGAGAGAGAAAGGCGGATTGGTTTATCGGCGCTATAAGGACCGCATTTTCACGTCTAGAAATCACGTGAAAATCGATCACTATGACTTCAGCGTAAGAAACAGGAAAGGCAAATTTAACGGCAATTCCGATGGGTTGAGCAGATTTTTCTGATGTCACCAAAAACAGTAGGGATGATCTCAGAGGTTCTTCGTCATCCACGGGAATGAGGATCAAGGTGGGGGCACTTCGTTAAAGGGGCCCTGCAATGCCTTTTTACTAATTTTTAATTTCCACCAAACCTGAGCGCACTGAACGTAGTAACTTAATGACACTTTTCTTTTCTCGAATTTCGCTTTATTTTAAAAGTTATAGGCAAATTAAAATTACAAAAACAAGCAAAAAATAACTTCCTTCATGACGTCCTTGGTTGCTTGAGTGGCCGTGAACTAGACGAGGGGTAGTGAGCTGAGCGAGCGCTCACGGCTGCCGTACTCCGTGTCGACGGCGCGAGAGGGCGCCACTAAAGCGTGTTCTGGATAGGCTGTATGTAGCGGGCAGCTAGAGCGGCTCTCATTGCATTTGCTGCGCGATTAAACACAAATTCGGCATGACACTTCATTGGCCACAAACGACAGCAAACACGGGGTAAAGATCAGTTCAGAATGGGAGCCACTTCGCGCTGCCATACCGCGAAACGGCCAAACCGCCGGACAAAGCTGCTCACCGAAGGCCTTGGGAACGCTCAGAGCCGGTCGGGTCCTTCGGTCCCTACGGCCGCAGCGCCGCCGCGTACATCCAGGACCTTTCCGTGTCGGCGCCTGATCCCACTACTCCTTTCTAGTATGCGCCGCCTTTTCCACCGCTTGGTGGCGGGTATGTCGACGGATCATTTCTTGTTTCCGTACTTTATAAACTGCATTTGTTTCTTTTCTGATCTAAAATACTGAACAAAAACTACTTTTATAAATAATTGAAACGGTTCGCGCCACTTATATTTTGTATTTCGACTAAAAGAAGTTTTTGGCGGCTCTGACCAGTAGTAAGCCCAGGACCTAAGACGTCACATTACGCGCTTTCGGTACCGCGGGTCGCCCCCGTCGGTGGAGGAGGTTTCCGCGTCGTCCGGTTAAAATATGACGCACTGATATTTAGTTACTCTCTCCGTGCCCGCTGGCTTGCCCGAACCCCAAGAGACGTGGAAACCGCAAAAAAGGTAGACGCTTAATTGTGATTGCGGGGCCCCTTTAAAGCCCCAAAATGACCTCACAAATTGCGAAGAAGCTTTTGTCTTTTGCATTTTGTTCATAGTGACCTCTTTGGAGAAATGAGTTATGCTTTGGCGACAGCGGGTCAATTTGCATTGTTTGTGGCAAATTTATGGTAATCCGTAATCAACTCGGGCGGGTCTCTGGCGAATTCCGAGCGTTTGACTGCGGTGTGGCGTGGTGTTGTGGGGGACGTTTCCGCTGATGCCTCCGTCGTGAGGTTTGGGAGTTTGTTTAGTGCTTGCAGCGTCTTCTCAAGGCCTACTCCAAGCCCACCTCTTCAGGCCAGCGGTTGTACCACCGGCCATTCGAGGTTTCCCTGGCCCCGGAGAGAGCTGTTAAGAATGGAACCTTCGGCGACCTTCTTCCGAGTTTCAACGCTGCGGAAACGAGTCACGATCTGTCCAGGACCGTCGCCCGCCTGTCTAGGCCTGCACGAAACGAGTTCCGACGAGTCCAGGACCGTCGCCCACCTGTCGAGGCCTGCGCGAAACGAGTCTCAACGCGTCCGTGACGTCAACGGGACGTGTGTGTGTGCGTGTGGGTTCGTGCGCTCACGAAAGGGAGAGAGGCATGACCTAACTGCGGAGAACTTTGGCTACGACGCACTTCTGGCTACGACGCGGCGGACTTTGCTACGACGCACTTGACGGCGGGTTGCTGCTGCGCACTTGCTGCCCTGGCGGGGAGTGAGGGAGAAAACGGACCCTATATAAGGCGGAGCGTGAGGCTGCTCCGTAGTTCTCTCGGATTTGACGACTGTATCGCAACCATGTAATTAAACCGTTCGTTACGTTACCAATTCTCCCACCTCCACTGGACCCCTGGGTTCTTCACTTCGGGGAATGGTCGTCGTCACGAGCCAGGAAGCTCCCGGACGTGCGGCATAAACCCCGCCTCTAACAAGACCTACAATGTCATAATTGACAGTCTGGGCTCTGCTTTGCGGGTGCGAAAGGTTGCCTATGCCAAACTCTGCCAGAAGCAGTGGCGTCACAAGGGGGGGGGGGGGGGGAGTCGCGGCGGGCCACGAGCGAGCGGAGGGGGGGGGGGGGGTCACGGCGGGCTACCGCCTCGGGTGCCGCTGACCCTCGTGTGACGCCACTGGCCAGAAGTTCGGGTTTTTACAATTGCTGACAGAAGTAGGGAGCGAAATGTCCCTGGCACAGCAGGCCGAGAAGTTTGTGAAAACCTACAAAAAAGGTTTAGAGCCAGCATTTTCAGCCGAGGTAATTCAGTTTTCAAACTTTCTGCAAAGATCTGCATGCCAGGACACAGTGCCCTAGGATTAATGCAATTTCTGCACGAAAGAAAACTTATTCATGTGTTTCCAAACCTTTCGATTGCATTGCGAATATACCTAATCATGGCAAATTGTGAAAGCGAGCGATCGTTTTCTAATAGCGAGTTCGTTTCACGGCACTCGTGTCCACGCGTGCCCACTCGCGGCGTAAAGCGAGTTCGTTTCGGCAGGCACTCCACGAGTGGTTGCGCTCTCCGGGTTCGTTTCAGCGGCGGCACCCACGCGTGCATGCATAGAGTTATTACAATAAACGCTAGAGGCTCAGCTGGCGCTAGTGTCTACGGGACTTCCGGTTGCAAATTGAAGCAGACAGCATGCAGTCTACATTTCCAGCCTCCCTGTGTATTCCTATGGGAAAACGCGCGTGAATTTTGTCTCTTCGCCGGAAAATAACATGAATCACTTTTGTCATATCGGTTGTAACGGATAGTATGTACCTTTATTGGTATTGTGAAAGTGTAATTGCTTTAGTTACAGCATTTTTCTTTACCACTGAGCGATGTTAAACTTCGCTCTATTTCAGGCCCAAACCCCTGTTTCAAGGAAGGTATGTGAAAACGAGCGACGGTTCTAAGCAAACTAACGATCGAAAGGAATGTAGTGTGTGTTCAGGTTCGCTAGCATTTCGGTGGTGCTTATATATTGCTAATATGCCCGTCCTGTCATTGGATGAAAATGACTCCGTCGTGCGCATCTTTACGATCGGTTAAAGAAACATTCGAACGCAAAAAATAAAGCACGTGAGCTGCGAAAGGTATGTCTTTTTATTATTTCCCATGTCGGGCAGTTTTTATCGGGCACCTGCTCTCTGGCTTCCCCTATTTGCAAAGATTTGGAGCGTGCGGGTGATGCTTTGAACCATTTGAACCCAGAACAAGCATCTTCACAGTACTTATTTATTGCAAATCTGACTATATTACATGACTTTCAATTTATTTTGATCGTCTGCAAGCACAAGGAGTTACTTAGCCAGTGTTACTGCGTAGTTCTTGCCGTCTCTCTCGGTTTTCTACATGTCCTTCGTTCGTTTGGCACGTATATCCCCCATGTTGGAAAGCGTCGACGCCGTGTTCGCGCTAACAGTGTCCGACAGTGCACAAAAATACACGTACGAAGCCGTTTTAGCACCGTTTTTAATGCGATGAATTTGAAAGAAAAACGCCGTAACTGACCATTTATTTCGTCTGCGTGACTGAGAAATGTTCCAATGTGCCTAGTACGTACAAGTTATTCGTGATATTTGCTCTTATAATCGAGCGCAGAGAGAAAAATGCACTCGCTTTTTCCCATAGGAATACATTACCGGAAGTGAAATTTAGACTGCTTGCTGTCTGCTTCAAAATGCAACAGCACACTAGCGCCAGCTGAGCCTCTAGCGTTTATTGTGTAATAACGCTATGCGTGCATGCGCTCGCTGCACCGAGAAAATCGGGCGCGCGCCAAAATGCAATCCCGTCATGCCTCGCTCCGGCGAGGCCGGCGAGGAGCGGGAGCAGACGACGAGGGTTCGTCTGCTACGATGTGCCGCGGAACCGAAAAGAAAAAAACGTAAATTTTCTGATAGAAATTGCGTCCCGCGGGCAACGGAATCAAAGGCGAGCTTGAATTGTGAGCGTCTGCTATTTCATGAAGGAAGCAATTGACATCCCGTGCTTTATTTGCAGGTTTTAAGTCGCTCTGTTGCCGTACAAACGCTGAAATATACCAGTGTGTCAAGAAATGATCAGAAGGAACGCATCAGCAGCCCTTGAGAGGTTTATCACCATCCGTGTGCGGTTGAAAAATTGAACATTTGTCGACAAAACTCCCCCAGCAGAAACCTCTGACTGCCCAATAAGCATCAGAGAAAGCTAAACATAGTGACTCTACTCGAGGCTTGGGCAACATCATCATGTTTAACATTTACCTACGTCAGCCAACTTGCCCCGTCGTATTTTGGTCAAGAAAGCTCTCGTTCTCGATGTCCTCACCAAGGCTAATATCAGATCCACCTCTAATGACGATAGAAATCGAAAGTCCAACGAAAAGGTTTGCTGGATATTCGAACAGACTAGTTGTAAGCCGAACCCTTTCAGTGGTTCACGCATAATACCATGCTCAAACGGATCAAGCTTCTGCTCGGACAGCTTCATCAGTTTTCTTCAGTGTAAGCGGTTATAAGAATTGAAAGATCGCAACCAGCTGCTTTGTAGACAGCTGGGTGCGGAAATTTACGCCAGTCTGTTACTATCTCTACGGCAGCCGAGTTGCTTGAAGTCATCGCAACTATAAACTACAGGTTGCAGCGTTCAACGTCTGTAGATAAATGTTGGTAGTGACTGCACTCTCGCATCCCCAACCATCACTCCGAACAGAAAGGCTATAGTTTCGGTTTGAGGTCGGTACCTTTTCTACAACATAGATGGCGGCAGCATCAGTCTTCTGCACTGGGTGCATTTGGCGAGTTCGTTTGAGTCCAGTTCTCCGTTCAACACTCTGCGAGTGCGATGCATTCTGGGAGAGAACTCGAACGGTGCCAGTCCGTGTGAAACGAACTCGCTATAAGTTGTCACTGATAAAGGACCTTCTCACGATTTATCTTTTGAACAAACTATATCAGATTTTGCCAAGGCAAAGGCGCGAAGATGCCATTTTAGAGGAAGGAATTATACTCTGTTTCACCTTATGATGCACCGCAGAAAAGGCTACAAGCGCGAGGCTCCTTGCACTACGGCCCATCTCGGCGGCACAAGCTCTCGTGCGTTAAGAGCAGCTCCCAACGCTATGAGCTCGCGCTTCTGGCCTTCCTGCGGTACAACATAAGGTGAAACGGAGTATAGTAGTGTTCAGTGTTGGATAAAGTACATCTAAAGGCTGAACTCCATGGGACGAATATGCTGCGAATAACCGACGAATTTTGCCCGGCGGCTTTTGCTTGGCGCGTGGAATCAACACAGTGGCTGCTATGTCGCGCGCAAAGTGAGCGTGCCGTCGGGCGGCGTTCGCCAGTTATTCGTCGCGCTAGCTCGTTCCATGGAGTTCAGCCTTAAGCGGCACTTCAAGTAAAGTATTAAGTACACTGGGTGCAGCGTACTTGAAGTAAAGTACTATAAATACAATGGACTTTCAAACTAAAGTACAAGTATTTTAACACAATCTTTCATGATGTTTTTTCATTCCCCTATACAGTGATGTTTTGACTGGTATGCATTTCCCAGGGGTAATCAGAGTGCGTGACCTATTTTCAAAAACAGCGGCGAATATTTGATAAAGTCAAGTGGCCACAGAGTAGTTATTTTCAGGAATGGAGCCAAATTCAGAAGTCCCTCTTCTGAATTTGGCGCCCCTTGCACTGGATTGTGAGGTGAGGTGACAACCCAACAGGTGTTCGTCGGCTGGGTTGAATGCTTTACTTTCTTTGAGAAAACGAACTGCTTTTGCTGGCAGGATGCCTGCATGTAAAAGCCGGCACTGGATTATTGCACCCAAGAAGGTTAAATGTACTATAGTAAGTTACAGGTCAAGAAGGTAGCGGCAAATGCCCCTCAAAAGGATTCATATATCTCTGTGCCACCTCCACATCCAATAGCGTCCCATCGTTTCCGTGACGTCGCGGCCAACGCGGGAGGAGGGTCTTGCCTTCCCGTAAATATTTGCTTCATCTTTCAACTTTGACTTAGCGTTGTGGAAGCCACGGAGAGGGAGATTAGAGTTCTCCCCCTCCGATGGAAACAAATACGACTTTCGGGGGTTAGGTTCCCCCTCCGATGGATACAAAGGGTACTTTCAGGGGCTCGGTTCCCTCTCCGATGAATACAAAGGTCGCTCTCTTAAAAAGTGGGGGTCGGAGACAAGTTGGCTGTAGACAATATCTATCCGTTGAAATGGAACTAGGGGCGTTTCCAGTGAACTATTCTTTCGACTGCGGAAGGATTTGAAAGGGACGCATCACGCTTGTGGGAGGAGCTTCGCCTACCTACTTGACTTGTAACCGACTATGGGAGAGAGCATGACGTCAGCCCCGTAGCTTCCGCAAGCCATCCTCTCATAAAGGAGTGTCCTCTCCTTAGTGAAAAAAAGTGAGTGTGCAAGCGAGCTGGTGATAGTTAATCATAATGTGACACCTGAGATTGGGCTTCGAAGCAATTCAGGAACTTTCAAATAAAAGGAAAAGACAAAAGAGAATGTCTCAAAACATTGTGACGTTCTCCTCTGTTGTCTTTTACTTCGACTTCAAAATTAATTTTTCCGCACCACATCCTCAGGTACTACATTATGATCAATTTTGCTCTCCTAATATTTTAAACCTCCTCGCTTGCGCTGACCGAGCAAGAAGTAGCGAGAGTTCAAAAAGCTATGGGAAAGCCGCTCCCAGAACAAACGGAGCGAGGCGTCGTCTGCTCACGTTTCTGGTGAGAGTAGAATATCCCTCCCAGTATTTCTTCGGAGTTGACAAAGCATCATTTCGTGATACAAATTTAACAAAACCAAATTTGGGGAATGTAGTTTGAAGTCGGGAATTGTACTTTTCTCGGAAAGTACCAGAAACAAATACTTTAAGTAAAGTACAAGCACATACTCAGAGAATGTACTTCAAGTAATGTACAAGTTTCCTAAACCTACTTGAAGTAGTACTTTAAGTACAAATTAATGTACTTAAAGGGGTCCTGCAATGGCTTTTTTACTGATTTTTAATTTGCACCAAACCTGAGCGCACTGAACGTAGTAACTTAACGACACTTTTCTTTTCTCGAATTTCGCTTTATTTTAAAAGTTATAGGCAAATTAAAATTACAAAAACAAGCAAAAAATAACCTCCTTCATGACGTCCTTGGTTGCTTGAGTGGCCGTGAACTAGCCGAGGGGTAGTGAGCTGAGCGAGCGCTCACGGCTGCCGTACTCCGTGTCGACGGCGCGAGAGGGCGCGACTAAAGCGTGTTCTGGATAGGCTGTATGTAGCGGGCAGCTAGAGCGGCTCTCATTGCATTTGCTGCGCGATTAAACACAAATTCGGCATGACACTTCATTGGCCACAAACGACAGCAAACACGGGGTAAAGATCAGTTCAGAATGGGAGCCACTTCGCGCTGCCATACCGCGAAACGGCCAAACCGCCAGACAAAGCTGCTCACCGAAGGCCTTGGGAACGCTCAGAGCCGGTCGGGTCCTTCGGCCCCTACGGCCGCAGCGCCGCCGCGTACATCCGGGACCTTTCCGTGTCGGCGCGAGATCCCACTACTCCTTTCTAGTATGCGCCGCCTTTTCCACCGCTTGGTGGCGGGTATGTCGACGGATCATTTCTTGTTTCCGTACTTTATAAACTGCATTTGTTTCTTTTCAGATCTAAAATACTGTACAAAAACTACTTTTATAAATAATTGAAACGATTCACGCCACTTATATTTTGTATTTCGACTAAAAAGAAGCTTTTAGCGGCTCTGACCAGTAGTAAGCCCAGGACCTAAGACGTCACATTACGCGCGCTTTCGGTACCGCGGGTCGCCCCGGTCGGTGGAGGAGGTTTCCGCGTCGTCCGGTTAAAATATGACGCACTGATATTTAGTTACTCTCACCGTGCCCGCTGGCTTGCCCGAACCCCAAGAGACGTGGAAACCGCAAAAAGGTAGACGCTTAATTATGATTGCAGGGCCCCTTTAAAAGTACTTCCCAACACTGCTAGTGTATATACTTATATGTTCGCGCCATCTGTCCTAACTCCCACGTTGTCGAGAAAGCCCTCGCAATAAGAAAAATTCAACGTTGGCTCTTTATCTCGTGTTTGTTATTCTTACGATATCCTTTCAATCCCAGAATGTAAACCTCAGCATCTGTTCTCATTTGCTTTTTGCTAATTATACATGCTGATTATTATTACTTTTTTGTCCAGCTCAATACAAGGGTGCCCGTGAGAAGCATATATCAGTTGTTTGGTGTGCGTATTTGTCAATTATTTCTAATGTCTGCATTTTGGTACATTGTTTTGTAACTTTAGTGTAGGTTATTTCCTTTGTACTGTAGCGTCCACTTTATCGTTCGTGTTGCCTCATGTATTGTATAGTATTGATTATATGTATTCATTGTGTATTCGTTGTGCAACATATGTACACATTCTTGCTCTGTGATGTTCGTGTTAGATTTTAATAAACAATATTTCGAATGCACTAGTCTTGTCTACTTACGGGATGAGGGGTCTAAGCATCTCCGGAAAACAAAACAAAAACGCATAAAATGGACGTTCGAAGTAAATGTAGCCGTTGGTGCCTACAGGCAAACGTTTGATGCGTTTCACGCTTTCCTTAGAATCCCATGATATATTGGGGGGGGGGGGGGGGGGGGGGGGGCAAAGTGCTCATTAGCCCAGGGCCCCTATATTTCTTTATCCGGCCCTGCATGTGGCGAGGTAGGAATGTGGCAGATTTAGCAGCGATACTTTTTTTGTTATTATGATAAGCCTCGACCACCGATTTCAACCAAGTTGGAATCCCAGTGGTCGATCACGCTTCAGAAGGCACTTGCAGATGGTCCGACGGGTCGAAAGCGTACGCCAGCAGCAAGCTGAGCTCTGGTCCCGACAAGTCGACAGTCAAGCCAGATTGATTGCTCGCCGCGGCGCGTCAGCAAGTCAACTCGTCGGGCCCAAACAGACGAACAATGTCCTTTCCTGTCGTGTCACCAGTTCCTGGCGCAATCGGCAACGCGACCGGCAACATGGTGTCAGAAGTGGGATGCCGCCTAAACGATGAGCCGATTTCCAGAGCTCTTCAGTGGGCAACCGCCGGGACCCACACGCAGGCAGGGCGACTTTGCTCTCGGGGATCTTCGGCCGCAGCCACGCGATAAATTATGGCGTCCTTTGTCATACAACCGCCGGAAGCATTTTGCTTCCTCATCGCCGACCGAGTGGCCCAAGTGGAAAAACGTTTCGAACGTTTCCGCACGTCCTCCGGACTTATCGCCAAGCCCGAGCCACACCAAATAGATGCGTTGCTCTGCATCATGGGAGACCAAGCGGAAGATAGCTATGGCACGTTCCAGCTGTCTGCCGAGGAGGCCAAGAAGTTTACAGTCGTCATGGAGCAGTTCGGACAAGCTATTTTATCCCGCGGCGAAACCTCATCTTCGAACGAGCTCGTTTTAACACGAGAGTTCAACAAGAAGGCGGAGTCTGCCGAAGATGTTGTCACGGCGCTCCACGCACTTTCGAAACACTGCGACTACGGCGAGCTTCAGAACAGCTCGTCAGAGACCGTCTAGTAAGGAATCAAAGATCCAGAAGCTCTCAGCAAGACTTCAACTCGACGCCGACCTCACGCTTCAGAAGGCACTTGAGAAGGTCCGACAGGTCGAAAGCGTACGTCCGCAGCAAGCTGAGCTCAATCCCGACAAGTCGACAGTCAACAAATGCTCGCCGCGGCGCGTCATGGCAAAGTCAACTGTCGAGACCTGCAAACAGACGAATAATGTCCTTTCGATCGTGTCACCGTTCCCCGGCGCAATTTGCAACGCACGACTGCAACATAGGCCAGAAGCGGGATGCCGCCAACGATGAGCCGATTTCAAGAGCTCTTCAGTGGCACCGCCGGAACCCACACGCAGGTAGGCGATTTGCTCTCGGGATCTTCACGCAGCCACGCGATAAATTATGGCGTCCTTTGTCATACAACCGCCGGAAGCATTTTGCTTCTCATCGCCGACCGAGTGGGCCCAAGTGGAAAAAACGTCTCGAACGTTTCCGCACGTCCTCCGGACTTATCGCCAAGCCCGAGCCATACCAAATAGATGCGTTGCTCTACATCTGCCGAGACCGGGCGAAGATATACATGCAACGTTCCAGCTGTCTGCCGAGAGGCCAAGAAGTTTACAGCCGTCTGAGCCAGTCGACAGTATTCTATCCGCAGCGAAACCTCATCTTCGAACGAGCTCGTTTTACCACGAGAGTTCAACAAGACATACAGTCTGCCGAAGATGTTGTCACGGCGCTCCACGTACTTCGAAACACTGTGACTACGGCGAGCTTCAAGAACAGCTCGCCGAGACCGTCTAGTAGCAGGAATCAAAGACCGCAGTCTTCAGCACAGACTCCAACCTCGACACTGGCCTCACGCTTCAGAAGGCACTTGAGAACGGTCCGACAGGTCGAAAGCGCCGTCCGCAGCAAGTCTTCGAGCTTCATCCACAAGCTCGATCAGTCAACAGTGCTGCCGCGGCGCGTCAACAAAGTCAACTCCGTCGAGACCTGCAAACAGATCGAATAATGTCCTTTCTATCGTGTCACCGTTCCCTGGCGCAATTTGCAACGCGACCTGCAACATGGTGTCAGAAGCGGATGCCGCCAACGATGAGCCGATTTCAAGAGCTCTTCAGTGGGCACCGCCGGGACCCACACGCAGGTAGGCGACTTTGCTCTCGGGGATCTTCGGCCGCAGCTACGCGATAAATTATGGCGTCCTTTGTCATACAACCGCCGGAAGCATTTTGCTTCTCATCGCCGACCGAGTGGCCCAAGTGGAAAAAACGTTTCGAACGTTTCCGCACGTCCTCCGGACTTATCGCCAAGCCCGAGCCACACCAAATAGATGCGTTGCTCTACATCATGGGAGACCAAGCGGAAGATATATGTGGCACGTTCCAGCTGTCTGCCGAGGAGGCCAAGAAGTTTACAGTCGTCATGGAGCAGTTCGACAAGTATTTTATCCCGCGGCGAAACCTCATCTTCGAACGAGCCTCGTTTTAACACGAGAGTTCAACAAGAAGGCGAGTCTGCCGAAGATGTTGTCACGGCGCTCCACGCACTTTCGAAAACACTGCGACTACTGGCGAGCTTCAAGAACAGCTCGTCAGAGACCGTCTAGTAGCAGGAATCAAAGACTCAGAAGCTCTGCAGCAAGACTTCAACTCGACGCCGACCTCACGCTTCAGAAGGCACTTGAGAAGGTCCGACAGGTCGAAAGCGTACGTCCGCAGCAAGCTGAGCTCAATCCCTGACAAGTCGACAGTCAACAAAGCCGCCGCGGCGCGTCAACAAAGTCAACTCGTCGAGACCTGCAAACAGACGAATAATGTCCTTTCTATCGTGTCACCGTTCCCTGGCGCAATTTGGCAACGCGACGTGCAACATGGTGTCAGAAGTGGGATGCCGCCAACGATGAGCCGATTTCAAGAGCTCTTCAGTGGGCACCGCCGGGACCCACACGCAGGTAGGCGACTTTGCTCTCGGGGATCTTCGGCCGCAGCTACGCGATAAATTATGGCGTCCTTTGTCATACAACCGCCGGAAGCATTTTGCTTCTCATCGCCGACCGAGTGGCCCAAGTGGAAAAACGTTTCGAACGTTTCCGCACGTCCTCCGGACTTATCGCCAAGCCCGAGCCACACCAAATAGATGCGTTGCTCTACATCATGGGAGACCAAGCGGAAGATATATATGGCACGTTCCAGCTGTCTGCCGAGGAGGCCAAGAAGTTTACAGTCGTCATGGAGCAGTTCGACAAGTATTTTATCCCGCGGCGAAACCTCATCTTCGAACGAGCTCGTTTTAACACGAGAGTTCAACAAGAAGGCGAGTCTGCCGAAGATGTTGTCACGGCGCTCCACGCACTTTCGAAACACTGCGACTACGGCGAGCTTCAAGAACAGCTCGTCAGAGACCGTCTAGTAGCAGGAATCAAAGATCAGAAGCTCTCAGCAAGACTTCAACTCGACGCCGACCTCACGCTTCAGAAGGCACTTGAGAAGGTCCGACAGGTCGAAAGCGTACGTCCGCAGCAAGCTGAGCTCAATCTCGACAAGTCGGCAGTCAACAAAGCCGCCGCGGCGCGTCAACAGGCAAGTAAACCGAAGACCGAAAAGCGCTACGCGCAGATTGAGCAAAGAGGCTCTTGCCTTGGCCTGGGCATGCGGGAAGTTCGAGGACCACCTGGTTGGAAAAACGTTCAAGCTGGAGACAGACCACAAGCCCGCTTTTCCGTTCCCATCCTCATGTTGAAAGCTCTCGACGACTAGACACTCAGACTCCAGAGGCTAAAGCTGAGAGATGATGCGGTACCAGTACAGTGTAGAATATGTGCCTAGGGGAAAGACCTACTAGCCGCTGACACGCTTTCCCGAGCACCTCTACATCAGGCAGGGGACACAGACCTTGAAAAAGACGTTGAAGCTTTCGTCTGTTCCTTGAACAAAGCTATCCCTCGTCGGGACCATTGCCTACAATGGCTAAAAGAAAGCCAAAAATAGGACACAGTCTGTAACCAGCTACGAAAACTAAGCTCAAAGGAGTGGCCATCCAGAAAGAGAGACTTGGTTGTCACAAGACCTGGAAACCTCTCTTTTGAGCACCGGCATCAAGCTCACCGTGGAAGACGACTTGCTCCTCTATGGCGCACCGTGCATTCACGAGGGCGCCTATCAAACCATTTAGCAGTCTTGGCCGCTGGGCAGCTATTTAGTTGCCTCGCCTCAGACACGATCACGTGGTCGTGTCGCCGCGGGGTCGATCGGGATCTCGAATTCGGCTCCCGACGGGCCGCTTTCTCTCTAGCCACTGGATGACGCTGCAGACGCCCCATCGCCACTAGAGTAATATACACAAGGTAAAGAGCGGACACTGCCATAGGCCCCAGCGGCCCAGATAGACGAGTGACCGGCAGCGCTCCTAGCGGGCGGCATTAAGCATAATCGGCTCCGGTTCCGGTCAAATTAGTTTCGGTTTCCGGTTTGGGCGTTTTTGCTCCGGTTCTCCGGTACCCTTCTCTCTTTCCTTCCTTCCCGCCTCGCTCCTCGACTCCCAAAGCCGCTGTTTTTTGTGTTTTTTTTTCTAATATTGACGTACTTTTATTTTTTAAATTTTCTGGTAGAATCCGTGCAAAATGTGTCACAGAATATTTCAATTTACTTTAGAAAACAGAGGTGTATTTCTTGTTCTTTTCCTATTGTAAACACTGAAGTTACACAATCGCCAGTT